>CAEFZY010015967.1:0-19659 GCA_903066815.1 Brachyrhaphis roseni
AGTCGCTCCGGAGTATAAGTCGCACCACCGGCCAAACTATGAAAAAAACTGCGACTTATAGTCCGGAAAATACGGTATAGGTTCAGGTATTAATCGTTCAATAACACATAATTATTGATTATCGATATTTTAAAATTTTCTGTCAACCTTAAACATTTTTTAACTCATAAACACAACGGGCCGCTGGATGAACGACTGCCCCAGGGCCCAACCACCGGCGAGTTTTCTTACTTTGTTTTGGATCGGCCAAAACAAAGTAGCTCTTCATTATTCAGTCTATGAAAATGAATATCTAAATATCTTCACATTTATTTTCAAATAAAAATCTAAAAGGTGTGGCAAACATTTGCATTCATTTGATTTTAATTTGATACCCGTACACAGAGTGTACCAGTTCCAAATATGAATTTGTACACGTAGAATAGGGCGCCATGATTAGGTCTGACCTTTTTTTCTTTCAATGCATGGATGAAAACTAACACTGGACCTCACCATGAAGACACAATCCTCCTTACCAAACCTAGTGATGGCAGCAGCATGCTGTGGGCATCAAGAGGGACGGGGAAGCTGAGATCACGGTTAGATGAATAGGGATGAAAACAGACGTGTGCCACACTTTTCAGATTTTTATTTGGAAAATATTTGAAAACTATATTTCTCCTTCCTACTCACAATCTTGACCTGTCATTTAAAATCCACCAAAGTACATTTGTAGTTGTACTGAGACTGAGGTGTGCGAGTTTACTTAATTATGTACTTCATTTTGCGAGGCAGTGTTTTGGAGCAGAGTGAAGTGTGATGTCTCTCTCTCTCTCTCTCTATTTCAGAGCTCTTCACATCTATCTCCCCATCAGGCAGTTCTTCTATGACATCATCCACCCTGACTACAGCCCCGTGTGTGACGTCTACGCCCTCATGTTTCTTATTGACGTCGTCAATTTCATCGTGACCATATATGGATACGGGGCCTTTGGGGTACACACATAAACACAACTTTCTACCGTATGCGCTTAGGATTACACAGGATTCTGTGTGGAACATCACCCAGTTTTTGTCTCCTCTTTAGAAATACTCTTCCTCAGTGGACATCTCAGAGACTCTGTCAGAAGACCAGGTTCCCGAGGCCTTTCTGGCCATGCTGCTCATCCAGTTCGGCACCATGATTGTCGACCGCGCCCTGTACCTGAAGAAGTCTCTGCTGGGGAAATGTGTTTTCCAGGTTGTGCTGGTGTTCGGCATACACTTCTGGATGTTCTTCATCCTCCCCGGAGTCACAGAGAGGTTAAAGCTTTTTCTTTTCTTAAACTATGGTAGCACTAATTTAAACTGATTTACTGGGATAAAGCCGATTAACCTTTGCCATAAACTTAGACTTGGCGTAAAGTTGTGGACTATGTTTAAAAGCTGGAAATCAGCCAGTTTTAAATCTAATATTTATTCAGAGTTATGAAAGAAACTTGAATAGACAAGCGATATGCTTCTTTAAGGGACATTTAACCAAATATTAGAGGGTGTGTGTGTATATTAGAGATTTTATTTATAATGCCAAACTTGAGAGGACAAGAGGAAATCCACACTACATTCCAACTTGTGCTTCCCACTTTTACTTCGTTGAAGTTAAGGAGTTCAAATTCCGCCATGCAGAAAAAAAAATTAATTCAATAATTATAGACATGCCTGTAAGCTAATCAGAAGTGTAGATTGGGTTTGTGTCGCTTTAAGAATTTATAAACTCCTGAGAAAGACACAACTTTAAAAACAAAGAAAGGAAGGGACTGACATAAATAACAGTTTTTTTATGACACCCTGAGTCTGTTTATTTTCTGTCATAATAAACTCAGACAGTGAATCTGTCGCTTGGTAATAAAAAGACGGCGTTCAGACGGTTGATGCCTCTGCTTATCTCTGTCTGCTCCAGGAGGTTCAACAGTAACCCGATTGCTCAGCTTTGGTATTTTGTGAAGTGCATCTACTTTGGACTGTCTGCCTATCAGATCAAATGCGGCTACCCAAACCGCATCCTGGGCAACTTCCTCACCAAGAACTACAACTACCTCAACCTCTTTCTCTTTCAGGGGTACGATTTCCTTCAGCAGTTACCTCAAGCATAAGTAGAAACACCGTAACTTTTAAAATATATCGGCTTTTTTTGGTTTGTTTGTTTGCTTTTTTAAATGGCTGGCCGACTCTCTCCTTTCAGCTTTCGGATGGTCCCTTTCCTCACTGAGCTGAGGGCCGTGATGGACTGGGTTTGGACCGACACCACTCTGTCTCTCTCCAGCTGGATTTGTGTTGAAGACATTTATGCTAACATATTCATCCTCAAATGCTGGAGAGAGTCTGAAAAAGTAAGAGAGTGTGCCTTGCAACAAGCATCCATAACCCCAAATTTACATGAAATTTATTTGGATTTTGTGTGATAGAACAGAAAGTAGTGCATAACTGTACTAATTTTGCAAAGAATGATGGGTAAAACTTTCAGCCTTTAAATGTCCAAACCTGATGGACACATTAAAAGATTTGCAGTTGCATTGAAGGAATTTCTACACATCCACTTAGAGGATGTAGACATATGGACTCGATGTATCAGGTTTTTATTGTTAAAAATGAAAAATAAATTTCTCTTCACAATCACATTCTGCTTTCCGTTGCTCTATCAGCCGAATCCCAACAAAATTCATTGAAATAGGCCATTAAAATTCCAGAAAGTGAAGAAGTTCCTGTAGTATGAATACTTTTTCAGACACTGTAGGTCACAGTTACTATGGTAGCACTAATTTAAACTTATATGAAGCATAAAGCAATTAGTTGGAGTGATTAGACATTGCTTGTCTCTTTACAGAAACATCAAATACATTCTAGTAGATTCATATAGTGTGATGAATTTTTCAGTTTATTAGTCTGCAGGAGTTTTAATCTACATAAGGAGAAGCTAAACAGCTGTACACAATTTTCCAGAAATTTCCACACCCTCCAGGACAGAAGAAGAAGAAAGTGGTCAAATATGGGATGGGAGGCTTCATAATCTTTGCCCTGATCAGCATCATCTGGTTCCCACTCCTCTTCATGTCTCTGGTCCAGTCAGCGGTCGGAGTGACCAATCAGCCGATAGACATCTCCATCCAGCTCAGCATCGCAGGATATGAGGTCATTACCAGCTGCGTCTGCTAAAACGCTTCCTGTGACACAGTAAAACTTAGAAGCTATCATTTTACCGCCTGATTTGAAGCATGAGTCGGCTTTCACGTACTGCGCATGTTTGTATGTTGGTAGATAAATGTCTTTCTCTGTCTGGTATGCCTTTTTACAGCCTCTGTTCTCCATGACCGCTCAGGAGCAGAACTTGGTCACGTACACCGAAGCCGGCTTCAACCGACTCACAAAAGTTTATGCTACTCATCCAGTGAGACATGTTCACTTTACTGCAAAATCAAACAAATCCCCTGCATGGGATGATGAGCAGAGGAAAGTTCTACAAGCCAGTAGAAAACTGACTTTAACCACTATGAAGTACCATACGTTTTTACTTTTTTGTGATCAACATCGAAAAAAATATCATTTAAACAATAAAAAAAGCAGATCTAATATTTATTTAGATATTCAGCACATCTGTCCAAACAATATTAATCCTCTGCTCTGTGCGTTCCAGGGCGCCATGCAGTTCCTGATGAACTACGAAGCCGAGGACATTGTTGCCGCTAAAATCAAGAGTGATGCCAGTCTGCTTTGGACCATCAGCCCAGCCAGTCGAGCAGCAATGATCGAGGAACTGAGGAACTCTTCTCACATATACATGAGTTTACGCTGGACACTCCTCAGGTTCGACCGCGCAAATACACATTTTTTCCCACTGTGTGTATTTGTATTTCATTTGCAAATGCCTGGAATTACCGAAGGAGAGCTTATGGAGGCAATACACCTCGGAGTTGACCTTCTATATAAAACAAATAGCATAGTTTTGTACCAGTTCTTTTTTGATCAGTGTTGTAGTTTGACTCAATTTCCTCATTTTGTATCATCACCTTTCTATTCCAGTCTTTCTACAAAAAACTAAACCAGTTTAAAATTGGTAATGCCAGGAATAGTGTACAGCAACTCTCTCTTACACAAATACTTTTCAGTCCAGATCAAACTATTTTTAACCCTTTAATGCCCAATACAACAACAAATGTCATATCACACTGTAAAAATGAAATTGTTTAGTAGATGCCTTTAACCCCCCCATCATCATATCCCAAAAAAAAATTTCTAGCATAGATTTGACATTTTTATACAGAACATTGTAAAAAAAAAAAAAACATGCATGGGGCGTGCTGTGGTGGCGTAGGGGTTTAGCACAACCCACGTATGGAGGCCTTAGTCCTTGACGCGGCCATCGCGGGTTTGACTCCCAGCCCCGGCAACATTTGTCGCATGTCTTCCCCTCTTTTCTGTCAGCCTACTTAAAAAAAAATAAAAAATACGAGCCACAAAAAAAAAAACAAAAAAAAAAAACATGCATAATATTCAAGTAAACTTAATTACATGCTGCATGCAAAACTCATTATTTGCACTTAAACATCATGATTAATGTTTGATTGTCTATGTCTATATTTTTGTTTTTTTGCTGTGTTTCTGTGCCTTTAATTACCACTGCAAAGCAAATGTTCCCTCTGAGTGTAGTATTAATTATACAGTAAAATAAAAACAACAAATTAATGTTGTTTGTTCACGTCTTCCATAGGCTGAGTCTGAGTAGACCTGGTAGGATTTAAAGGAGGCATGTGGGGCTGTGTGAATTAAAATCAACATCAATTGGTATTAAAGGTGTTCATAAACGTGGCATCTTATGTTACCAAACTGCATACCTTACAGATAATTATTGTTTGTTGCTTGTGTTGCTCTCCTCCTCCTCAGGAATGCGTCCATATCAATGAATGTCGAGGCGGTGGGAGAACACACGGTGAAGTTTGAAGATGTGGCGTTGAGGGACGGGATTGTCCAAATGCTCAAAGGCAACAGCAACAAACCTGTGTGAGTCCCTCTAATGGCACAACCAGCTGGACTTCACGTGCTTTTTACCCTCTTCACTGCTGTTCTGAAGTGAAACTTTACAAGTCTGGGGTGCTTTTATATCATCCTGACACTCCAGCATTACTGTTGCTTCAATAGAGCGATAAAACCAGCAAAACTCCATTTCATTTCACTACTTTAGATGTTTTTCCTCACTGTTGTTAGATTACAAAAATGGTCACAACCAGATTGGATCGGTTATGTATGAAGAAGAAAATGCTAATAATGTTGATCCAAAGTAAATAAGCTAGACACTTATTAATAAAGGTGTTTATTTGTGTCTTCTTTCCTGAAGGATGATTCATTCTCTTCTGCCAAAATACATACGAGGTCCCAAAGGACAAGAATCTAAAATGGCAACCAGGATGTCAGTAGGTAAACAACTGTGCACTGAGAGGGGTGGTGGTCATTTTTTGTGATAACTTGCTTTACAAAGTTTACAATTTAGGCCAACATGATTGGTGCAATACTTTATTTGACAGTTATCTGGTATGAATCTAGAACTTTCTCCTCGGCACGTCTCCCTCAGGCTCATCCGAGCGCTCGGACCTCCGTGGACTCGCCTTCTTCCGGCCCATGTCCATCAAGCTCCAGCAGGTCAACGGCACTCCAGACAAAGAGGCGGGCCAGTGGTGGGTGGTGGAGGAGTGCTCCTCGGTTCTCACCTCCGGCGAACAGAAATGCCACAACATAGAGATTGTGGTGTTCAATGATAAGGTCAGCCCTTCAAGTCTGGGCTTTCTGGCCGGACATGGGTAGGTAGCAAAAAAAAGATGTGGGACTCACTGAAAAATATACTGACACTTTTGCTCCGATTTGCTGAGAAATAACGATCTGTTGAATCAGATTTCACACATTCAATAATATAATCTGGTCAATGTTTATTTGTATTATTAATCATGTAGCACATTAACAACTAACCAGATTCTTTAGTTTGGCTGTGTTTATTAGTTTGGCTGATTGAATAATTCAAACTATTTTTGATAAATAATATTGCAGTTGTTTTTAGAACAAAGCACAATGACGTATGATTCTTAATTTGAAGCTGTTTTTTTCTTTCTTTGTTGGCTGCAGAATTGTCGGCCTGTACATGTCGGTGGTTCTCGTCATTGGTAAGTTCGTCCGGGAGTTCTTCAACGGGATCTCTCGCTCCATCATGTTTGAGGAGCTGCCCTGCGTGGACAGAGTCCTGAAGCTGTGCACGGACATCTTCGTGGTGCGGGAGACCGGAGAGATGGAGCTGGAGGAGACGCTGTTCGAGAAACTCATCTTCCTCTACCGATCGCCAGAGACCATGATCAAGATGACCAGAGAGAAGAAAGACAGCTAGGACTCAGGACGCCCACCCTCTGTTACTAGGGTTGAAAGTGCTCACTTTTTAGTCTTAGGGTAAAGCAAAGACATTAGTTGTAGTAGTTAGTAAGAACCGCCAACCACACTATGCAGCAAGACTATCTTTTCTTCAGGTTTTCCAACTTGTACATGTAAAAAACAAAAAATAGCTCTTAATACAGGAAAGATTGATGTCAAAGTCCTGAATATTTCTTTTTAATAAGGACTTCATCCTTTCCCAACAAAAAGACTAACAATCAAAATACTGTAGTCTTGTATTCCTTATGTCCAGTTAACCAAAGTTGTAAAGGTACATCTACAACAATACAACTTCCATGGAATAAAATTATCTAGTTTGAATGTTAAGATTCAACTGACTTTACTGACAAAACTCAAACTAGCAAAGTGTGAACTAAGATTTTTAATTTTGACTTGAAACCTTCAATAGCTAGATTTTCCAACTCCTTAATTTTCTTCTCATTCATGCTTAATAAAACTCTGGAGAAAGTTAGACCTACTGGAAGAAAAGGGGAAAATAGTCACTGATGTTACAGAACAAATCAGATTTTAACCATGCAGGAGGCATTCACAACAGAACCAAATGTCTGATGTAGCCACTTAGAAATTATGTATTTAACAATTGTCTGTGCAACTTAATAATCGGTTTTGGGTTCAGGATTGGATGGTATTTATTACAGATCCTTCTAGTGTTAAACTCCAAACTTGGACAAGTGAATGTATTAAAGCACTCATGCCTCTGTAAATACCACATTTCTGTACATGTCCATATACACTCATTAAATATTAAATACCAAACCTTGTTACACAAAAATCTCAGCATCTTATTCAGCACCTCTTCACTACATGCACCAACTGAAAACCAAAGAGGCAAACAGGATTCAAGGTACTCATTTTTAATTACAAATGAAAAAGAACAATTTCATTCAGGTCCCAGTCTTTAATGTGACATCTAGATGTTTTCGAACTCTTCTTCTCCATGTTTTGAAGGACAGGAGGGCAGCAGGGCCTCACAACCCAGGAAAAAAAAAACTATTTACACCACAGTTTCACATCCTGGGAGGAAACAGAAGAGAAAGAAACAGTAATACATATCCCCTTGAAAATCTACTTGGAAGTGATGACAGATGAGACTTTATTTCAAAGAGGAGCAATGTTTTAGTTGTACACCTTCAATCAATAAAAAGGGATAGATATTGTTTTTGAACATCCACTCAAATATAGTAAGTGAGTTTCCAATAATAACCTTTTTCACAGTATTCTAATTTTCTGAGACACTAAATTTGGGATTTTCTTTACTTGTAAGCCATAATCATTAAATGTGCAAAAAATGAAAGCTTAAAATATATGACTGTGTGATTAATCTATCAATCCACCGTTCTGAGAGACTACTGGAAGGAAATACTGCCCTTTTACACAATATCTATTTTATTTATATGTACTAGTAAATATTTTACCCTGTCTGTATAAATGAGAAAAGATACTACTTTTTGCTTTATTTACAATTGCAGGTCAATTAACTGACTAAACTATATATATAAAAATAAGTGTCTTTGACATTTTGTAGCACAAATATATTTTTAAAAAATCTAATGAAGCATTTTTGAGCAATTTTGGGTCAAGTTTTCAGATTAAATTTAAAGAGAAATTACAAGACAATTTCAGATCTTAAAACATACTTTACACCTACACACAAGAATTTGGCATCATTTTAATGTTATATTTGTCAAACAAATCTAAAAGTTTTGCTCACTACCAATAGACATTCCATGAATAATACTAACAATGGCTAATTGAAAGTCTTGTGAGGGTAGAATGCATCATTGAATGATGTGGATTCTACTTCAAATTCTGCTCTTAGAACCTGAATAAAAGCTGCTCATCGTCGCCCTCGTGGACCTAATCCTAACACGAATGAAAAGAACCACTCTCCAGCAGGTTGTTTTTTATGAACTTACATGCTGTTTTTGGCTTGTTCACTTTGACGCTGGCTTCTGCGGCCTTCAGTGCCTCGACTTTGAACTGCGGCTTCAGCGCAGCCCGCACAGCGTTGGCGCAGATAGCGGAGAAGCGGATATAGCTGCATGAAGGACACACCGGTTAGCCTAATGCTAAACAATATATGCTAAGTCTAATTATGACCGGAAAAATAGTTGCATCTGTTTCAAGTTACAAATACACCTAAAGGAGCCAGTCAACATGTTCGTTGACTGTCTAACTCTAACTAGAACCCGTGCAAATCGGAAGGTTAAGCATCAAAGCTAACTGAGGCTAATAGCATGGAGCTGAACTACAGACAAAATTAAAGGCGAAACAACAACATTTAAAAATACTCTTACTTGTACGAACAAGTTATGGCACATATCACAGTTTTTAAGAAGCACCCACTAAATAAATTTAACATAATCTTATTACCTCAGACCTGCCTGTCTCCAGTATGCAACCATTTTGACTGCTCCGTAACTTCAAGGACAGGTTGGGAAGGTGCGTGATGACGTCATATCCTGTACGCCAGGCCTTCTTTGTCCAATCGGGAGCGATTCTGGCAGCGATTGACAGAGATGGCAGCCACACATCCCTAAACAGAAGCTCTCTAAAACACAGACAAGAAAAATTTACAGAATTAATTCCGCTTCATGCAGTCCACTGACTGACTGTAAAATATTACCTTAACACATTTATTAACGTGCAGTGTTACGGGCCACCCCATACAGTGCTCCTACTGTTTTTTCTGCTGTGACGTGAACCAAGTGTTTGTAATTTAAATCGTATATTCTATTCTATTCTATTCTATTCTATTCTATTCTATTCTATTCTATTCTATTCTATTCTATTCTCATAGTATTTTATTTTATTTTTCGATACTTCATTTTATTTTTAGTATTATTGATTATTATTATTTTTACAAATGCATAATTTGACAAATTATGTATTCATTTTTTAAAAATATGGTTTGTGTATATTCGTGCTTGTGTATATCACTGCTAGATGTAAAAAAATAATAATAATTTTTAACTTGAACCCATTCTTTTTATTTACAAACCCTTTGCAATGTTGTATATATAAATGAGATTTATTTAGTTTTGACTGATTGAGATTGTACATTTAAAAAAATCCAGACTTAATTTTATTTTAGAATGTCGTTACATAAAGAGTGTTTATAAACGCCCAGTTTTCATTTTAGAGATATTGAGATTTATTTTTCATGATTTAGAGCAAAACTATTTAGCTATGCTATAACCCTTATATTGAATACACATAGCATTTATTTTTTGACAGAAATCTTGAATTTAGACTGGATTTGTAGAAAAGCCTAATTATTTTTAATCCGTTAGAGAAAAAAGGGGAAATTAATTAAATAAATTGTAGATTGTTCTGGATAACGCTGTGAAGTATACAGTTCTACCACCAGGGGGCAGTGTCGCTGTTCAGCTAAAAAAAAACACCCAAAGCAGGGCTTTAGTCTGTTGTCGTCCTTCCTCCCCTCGGTCACGCTGTCGCTAGTCACCGGCTCCTGAGCTTCTGACGGAAAAGCCTGTAAAAATGAAGATCTGGGCGTCAGAGCACATTTTCAAGTAACTGCCTCTCTTCCTGCCAAGATATTTGACCATCCGTACGGGTTGCGGAGCTATGGTTTTGTCTATTGTGTGACCAGTTTGAGTTGTTCCGTCTTCTTTTTAACCGCTACCGTTGTTAGCTTCTGCAGCTAAGGTTGTGGAGAAGTTTTAACTCGAATGAAAGCGGTTTAAAGTGCCTCGCCAGTCGTTTATCAGTCATGTATGTTGCCGCTTATAATGGGTAGCATGACATACTTTAAGCTTTTCAGCGTGTGAAGCGTTTCTTGAGTGGGACTAAACCGATAGTTAGCCGAGTTAACACACCGACAGCTTTAGTTTTATATTCTAAGCTCTTTTTTTCAGTTTTTGTTAAGTTTCGTCACATTGTTTAAATTTAACTGATGTTTTCGTGTGTTTTGCTTTATTTCGGGTGGTTTTCGCATAGCGTTTTTTTAATTTTTGTTTTTAATCGCGGGTTCAGATCTGCCTCCACGGCGGCCAGTTTAACATTAGGATCAGCATTATCAGTGTTACACAACTTAGCGTGATGCAGTTTGGAGCAGAGGCGCATCCATCAAATAAGCAAGGATTTAAATTACATTCTGATCCATTCAGGAGGCTGAACTGAATTAGATGCAGAACAATAGTCTGGTTTGTGTTGTTTTCCGTTTCTAGAAGTTTCTGGGTGAGCTGCTACGTAGTGAGTCTGCGCAGTGCGCAGGACTGCGATTGATTCAGTTCTGTGTTCCTGTGACATAACTATCTTTTAGTAGACACCTTTTAGAGCAAAACAAAAAAGAGCTCTATTAGTGAATATTGATAGTTTTAAATAATTTTAAATGTATGCTCTTATGTTATCCAGTAAATATAATGTCAAACTGAAATATTATTTGACTGATAGAAAATATTCAGATCAGTTCAGAAAAAAATATATATAAAAAAGGAAAAACAGCCATGCAGAGAAGAAGAAAATAACATCCTGCAAGTTCTGAAAACAACAGTGCAACATAAGCATGGCACAAACTTCAATTGTTGATATTTAGATATATTGTTTATAATACATACACTTTGGGTCAGTTTGTACCCACACATTGCAAATTCTTTCCTTCCATTTTTCTTTTTACTCATGCACAATACGCAATTATCTTCCCCTCTATATAATTTAATTCTGATCTTTGCTTGGACCTGTCTTCTCTTATGAAATATGGCTGATATGGTCAAGCTAGACAGGGAGTCAGCTTCCAGTAGATGTTGTTTAATTGGACAAACACAACCACATTTTCAGACGTTAGGTTATTGAAAGTGTAAAATAATTAGTTTTCAAAACTGTTTCAAAAATGGCCCCTTGTTGGCATGAATTAATGCATAAATGCTGTTAAACAACCTCCCAAACTCTATTTCATACCCATTTGTTTAATCATGGTGCAAATTCTTTGCTAATTTTAAAATAGTTCAGAAAACTGGATAGAAGACAAGAACTCAAGTCTTTTTGTACACGTTGAGCTGTAATAAATATAATCTCTTTCTTTTCATATTCCCAGCCACCCATGGGAGACGGTGACCAAGGCAGCGATGCAGAAGTACCCCAACCCGATGAACCCCAGTGTGTTTGGTGTTGATGTTCTGGACAGAAATGTGGACTCAGATGGACGGTTACACAGCACCAGACTCCTTAGCACAGAGTGGGGGCTTCCCGCCATAGCAAAATCTGTATGTCCATCTATGACACACTTTTGACTTAGATCACATTCCAAGTTCTTCAGTCTGCATCAGGCTTGACAGGTGGCTTTGCTTTCAGATCATTGGAGTAACAAGAACATGCACGTATGTTCAAGAGCATTCAGTCGTGGACCCCAAGCAGAAAACATTTGAGCTGCAGTCAACAAATGTAAGTAGAGCTGATATGAATGTTAGAAGAACAAATTAATGTATTCAAGCTTGAGTCCAAAGTGGGATTAGATGAAAAATAACTCAATCAAAGGGCCTCAGTTTTTGTTGGCTGCTGGTCATTTAAACCCTTTCTTAATATTTACAGTGTTTTAGTAATTTGCGTGTACGTTTTCTCTAAGTTGACCATTTTGGTGCATTATGAAATTTTATTTATTTATTTTTGAGAAAATTGAAAAATAGTAATAAAGAAAACCCTAATTACTGCTGCTGTTCTACTGGAAGATCCTTGACATATTGTTGTAAAAATAGTATGTTTTTGTTGCAAATAGTTGGCAATTTGAGTAGATTTAGGCATTCAGACAATATTCAAGTGATACAAAAAGTTTACTGCACAGGTTTGACATTTCTAATGTTGATCTGAAGTGACACATTGTTGGAGGTATTAGCACTTCCAAAAGAGTCGCGTTCAAAACAAGCAAAACTGCAAAGGTAAACAATGATCAAGGGTAATAAAGACCAGCAACTGTTTTGTTTTTAAGACTTTTGGAGGTAGGAGCCAACGATGTTAGAAAATGACTCTTTCTAGGCTCTCTCAGATGTAAATTTAATTGAGATGTTTCAACGTTTTGCTTTTTAAAACCATTAATTGTATCTGTTTCATCTGCCTAGATCTCCTTCACTAACCTCGTATCTGTCGATGAGAAGTTGACATACAAACCGCATCCAGAAGACCCTGGAAAGTAAGTGACTTATATTTACTTGTGTATACCCCAGCCAGATGCAGTACATCTGCCCACAATATGTTATTTCTCACATGTTTGTCCTAATGTATATAATCTTTATAACAGGACAAGCAGTTATGGTTGTGCTTTTTATAACCTGCAGTGGTTTGCTTTGTGCTTTCAGAACGGTGTTAACTCAGGAGGCGCTGATCAGTGTAAAAGGCGTCAGTCTGAGCAGCTATCTAGAGGGACTCATGGCTAATACTATATCTGTTAATGCCAATAAGGTGAGTCTGCTTTTATTTGATTTTTTTTTAAACAAAACACCAAAACAAAGTTGTCTTAATGTTTCTTTTACGTCAAAAGTCTTTGTTTCCTATTGTTTGTGACTTGTGTGAACATCTGTTTCAGGGTCGGGAGGCGATGGAGTGGGTCATCAGACGACTGAACACTGAGATCGAGGAGCTGGCAGCCACTGCGCGTGGCTCTATGCGCGTTCCCATGGCAGCCGCTGTCACAGAAAAATGACCCCTGCATTTCTTTTTAATTTATTTTCTGCTTACTTCAGCACCATTAACTAACAGACTGAAACATGTCCCCCTAGCCCCTCTAATCTGCCAAAACAGCCTAAACCCGACCGTCCCGTCCTCTGGTCCCACACACAGATGCTTGTCTGGATTTTCTGCTATAACTTGGTCTGTTTTTCCTCAGGAAGTCTGCACCGACCGTCTCCACTCTTTTCTGAGGAGAATACCAGGGAACACTGAGATGGTTTAGATTGACAGGGTTGATTCAGACTGAACTTGAAGCTCACAGGACTGTTGTTTTGTAGACGTGGAAGTGTTTTTAAAAATGATTCACACTGTGCCTACGCATCCACCCAACATTTCCGTCCCCCTCGTTTTTTTTCGGCTGTAACATTTCATTGTTATTTCAAAGCATTTTTAGACCATCTGATCACTTCCTCCAGTTCTAAAAGCTGCCAGATCAGACAGGTTATAGGAGTAACTGGAAGTAAAAAATCTCAACAGCTGTTCATATTTTGAGGTTACAGTTCTCTGTTTCCTGTATTTTGTACAACAGGGTGTATTTAAATTGCATCTAGTCTTGTTGTGGTACTTAAGAGGTGGAGTTGGTGATAGAAAAGGCAGGTTCTCTATGTACTTATAGAAATTTGACACTGCAGATGTGCTCTGATCCAAAGCCAACCATGAGCAGAAGGTGGCGCTGTAGAGTATTGTTCCTAAGAAACAAGCAGCTTTGAGCTTCTCAAAATGAGTACAATGTGATGCAGGTGCTGGTTTAGCAGCATAGTTGATTGGTCTTCTCTTTTACAGTCTTTCTGATCTATTAAAAAAAAAAAAAAAAAAAGATTTCCTTCCATTTTACAGTGAGGGCATGCTGTATGGTTTACATGTTATAATTTAAGAATGTTCATATTTGAATGCTTAACTTATTTTCAGTATGTAAACTTTATAAGTGGAAGAAGGCCCCAGAAGGGTACAAATGTAAAATGGAACGAGTGGGTTCGGTGTTTTGCTAATTCTCACTAATGTCATAGGAGGATCTCTGCACTGACTGTGCCAACATCAGTTACAAAGAACTTTACTAATTTAATACCAGCTTACGCTTGAACTTTGTGACATTAACCTTTCTGTATGCTTTGACCACTTCATCTTCCTGTTTGCATATGTCAGTATTTATTTGTTACGTTGAATACTTGTTAAGACTGTTGAACTGCTCGTTGTGTATAATATGAAGCGGGTATTTTATTCAGTTTTGGTTCCAACTGAATGGATTAGACTCATATAAACAAGTGGATGTCTACTTTAGCACTCTTTATGGACTTCCTTCTTCTTCTCACTGTAAAATTTTCATTTGTACAAATGGAAGTTTGTTTAGACTAATGCTCTTACAGAATTCAGGTTAGTAACATTACCAGTCTACAGTCGGTCCGATCTCATTATCAAACGCATTCTGGGTTTTTTCCCTCCAGCTACCAATTCAAAACATCTTTTCTTTCTTTTTTTTTTAAGTCATATCTTTCCATCATGTTATCCTCCTCTGAATACAGTATCTTTTCATAAAAGTAGTGCTTTTTTTTTTTCTATGGGAACATTTTAACATCGGCTGTAAATACTCATAGACTCATATTTATATTTTCATGGTGCTACATTCCAAGAATGTAAACGTGTACCAGAAACTAGAGTGAGCACTGGATTGTTGCAAAATAAAAGGGATGTCATTGTTTCATCAATGCTGTGGAGTCTAATTTTTGAATTGTCTCTGTACTATTTTCAATAGATGATTTGTAATGGTTTCTTTTTAGCGTGCAAGAAAAAAAATTTAAATTTGTATTTAAATGGAATTTTAAAAGAAATCCATTCTGTAATAAATTATTTCTTCAGAAAAAGCAGTCCTAACAAATTAAAAGCGTTAGGAAATATAGAAAAAGATGCAAGTAAAGCAGCAAGTAGGTTTCTAATAGTTGCTGTGGAGACTTGTTTACCCAAAGATCCCACATTTTGCAATGATTTTCTAACAGGATTAATAAGATTTGGTGATTTATTTTTACTATCTCCTTATCATCCTGTTCAAAATAAACAGATTCTTCCAGTCTAGCATATTGGCTATAAGAATCGAGCTCTATGTCATATTTATACTCTGGGAAAATGAAACATAATATAACATTATTAATTACAGTATTTTAGCTTTTATGAATGAAAATGGAACAGTGTAAATGGGTTTTTGATAAACTTAATCAAGAATGTGAAAGTTGCAGTGTTTGGATAAAGACCATGAAGGAAGCATGTTAATATTTATTACGAAAAAAATACAGGCAGCATTCTTCCAGTTGTTGGTCAGTTGTTTTGCTGAGCACCAGACGAATGGTCATATTTTGTACATGTGTTAATTTTCTGTTCATGTGTTAGTATGTATTTGGTAGCAAGGTGTGGTAGATTCAGGTTTATATTCCAGTCAAAGGTGCATTTCTCTCCTGGAGAGAGATTCAAACCCGATCATTTAAAGTGGTTTAGATTTAGAGTGTGAGCCAAGAACAAAAATGTTTCACAAGTATGATGTTGATAAGTAGGAGCTTCTGTCTGTTTGCAGAATCTGCACATCTGAATAAATGGCAGCAAACCCCTGTTTGGAAGACAGACAATAATCAGTCAGACAAAAGACTTTTGTGTTAATCAAAGAAGCATGAATGTGTGTTGGATAAGTTGGTTACCTTCTGCATTTTCAGGACTGTTTTGACCAGTTGTGCGTGTTTCATTCTTGGTAAAATGATCCCTTTTCCCAGTTTTGCTGAAACAGAATATATTTTATGACACAAATGCTTAACGGTATCTAATCTAAATATTTAAAATATATGTATTTACATCTATCACATGTAAGACTTAACAAAGTCAAACTCAGTCATGAGATCATGAGCTGTGAGCAAACTGATTTAACTAAAACTTACCGTTCAGTTTACCTAAGGCCATAATCATCCCACTCTTTATTCCATTTTCCAAAGCATCAGTCTGCAAACAGAAACATGGCATATTGCACTATGACCAAAAACCTAAAACCATAACCTACTTTTACTTGCCACTTACCTTAAAGACTCCAATTTCACTTGGCCCCAGTGTCAAGGTAACACTAAAAGGGAGCAGTGTTGTTAACTTTGAGAGATGCTAAAACTTTGGGTGTCAAATATTTCATTCTGATACATATTTAAGGCGTACTTATTCAACATCACGGAGCCCTTCAGATTTCCGTCAGCAATCATCATTTTACCGGTGAAACTTGAGTCCTTGAAGGAAAAAAATATGGGATGGTTAAATTATTTATTTCTTTTGAGTTAATCTAGCTGATTGGCATGCGAAATATCAGCAGACTGAAAGCAGAAATCAGTTCATATTTGAGTAACCAACACTATTGTGTAAAATTAGAAGGTAAGGGTGCATAAAAGAATTCATTTGGTCATTCTCTCAGGTAAAATAGCACAGGTACTTACAACGTAGAGTGTGAACAGAGGGACCTGTGTACCATTGGCTTCGATGGCAGCGGCCTTTACACAAACGTGGACATCCAGAATACCAGAGCCGGGCTGGAAGGAAAACATTGGAGCCTCTCTTGCATTCACCTGAAGATTCATCAGCAAACCCGGATACATCTTGGGAAGCTGGACAGAGAGAGAGAGGGGGAAACGTTTCAGAATACTTAGTTTAAAGGAAGAAAACTTAATTGATACTCCCATGCGACTAAGTCAGAACAGACAAACCTACCTGAGGGATGAACGCTCCCACTGATGAGGTATTCAGACGGAAGGGAATATATGGCGGTATCTGAAACCATAGACCATGAGGTATTGGCAAACCAAGAAATCCGTGAATACAAATTCACAGTATTTTCCTCCTCTGCTCTCTCTCTTTATGGCTGCACCTACCATGCTGTCATTGATGAAGGCTTGAAGCTCCCCTGCTGAGAAGTACCCATATGAGGCAGAGTTCAGCGTGAACTCTGATATGCCCACTGACAGCATATAACCTTCCAGTTCAGGCAAGATGAACTCCTGGGCCACAAATGGAGGCTCTTTGTGACTTTTGATGCTGTTGAACTCCCCCTTCAAACGAAAAGATCACACAACGTGTCATAAAACATGAATACATGTTCATAATGCCACACAGAAACAGATCCTGAAGGTAAGCCGGTTGCCCTAGCTTACCTTAAACCCTAACTTCATATTCAAAGGTTCAATGTCAGGGACACCAGTGAGAGGGACGTCAAGGTTAAGAACTTCGTTTACGTCAAAGGAAACTGACACGACATAAAAAGTATTGTTTTAATTCAGTCAATTAAATTGGAAGAGATTCTATTTAAAGAATGTTGCAGTACCGTTCATTGCCTGTAGATGGTGGTCTAAGTTCATGATGGAGTTCTCAACTTCAGGACAGATCTGAGTAGGAAACAAGCCACTGATCAACACGACAAGCGAGCTAATATTTACAGTGTGGTCAGGTTAAGTAACATAATATCAATAACATGCTTAAATGGCTTGCTGAAATACATACTTGACTTTGTATTCTCCCAATGATATGTCCTTTGAAGTGCTTGACAAATGGCTGGAAAATAAAACTGTGGACATAAAAGAAGACAGATTTGACATCTTGGCATCTTAGTGGGGCAGATTAATCCCTTTGTTTATTTTTGTTTTTGTTTTTTTTTTCTCTGTACCTGGCTCCACCGTAGAACTGCATGTCCACATCTCCGACCGAAGCTTTACAGTTGATGCTGGTGACAGACAGATGCCCCCCAGCATCACTCCCAAGCTGCACTGTAGAGGTCACGTCGATGTTAAATATAGCCATGTTGAATGTTCCACTGTCATGTCTGGAGATTTAAAAGATGAAGATCAGTGGCGCTGCTGCATATCTCACCAAGGTCTAGTGAAATACTAATGCTGTTAGGCAGGTTTTTATGTAAAATAATTAACATATGTTTGATTTTGAGCATGTGTATGGAAATAACTTAAGTCTCTCCCCGGAGAAAAAGCATGACGCTTCAACGTGTGGCTAGCCTGTTCAGGGTAATGTGCAGTGTTGGTTTTTCACCAAGGTTTTACGTGTAGGTCAAAAAGTTGCATTCTGGTGTTATCTGAGCAGAGATGCTTCTTCCTCATTTGCTGTGTTCACTAACTGGATTGCAGGAAACTGCAAACGGGGATTTTTATGACAGTCATGTTTTTTGTTTTTTTTTGAATGAGGGAAGAGATCTGAGACCAGATGGATACATTTCCTTCTCAGGAGTTTTATAAGGTCATCAGATTTTATTAAGATGTGTGACACACACACACACACACACACACCGACCCCTAACCCCTACGCACACGTATACACACACACACATGCAGGCCACACTTTTTCAACTTTTGTTTTGTGAATTCGATAACTACTGTATGTATTTTTTTTCTCCTTTCACTTCTGTGACTTTATGTTAGCCTCTGGTACATAATCCTTATAAAATACATAGACATTTGAAGCCAATGAGACAGAATGGGAAATATTTTAAGGGATGTGGATATTTTTGAAAGGCACTGAAATTATGTTAATGAAATGTAGCTTAGTTTTATTTTATGCTCACAATAATGCGCTTCATTTTCTCAGTGCTACAATTTTGTAACTTGAGGCCATTCAGATTCTAAATCTTGCCAAGATTGTGTTGAATGTTATTTTCTGTTCTAATTTTTTGTGCTAAGCTTGATATGAACAACAGAAGTGGAAACAGGAAGTAAAATAAATCACAAGCTTCCTCATTAGAGCAAAAAGGAAACATAAGATATTCCTCAATTGTTTTTAGATGCCTTTGTGATAAAATAATTTCCTGGTAGAGTTATACAAGCAATGAAGACTGCCTTCCTTTAAACCAGTCTTGCTAACTAATTGGAAAAAAATGATTTATTTGGAAGGTCAGGATGTCTTGAAAACTATCCTATGGAAGCACCAATGCGACGGGTCTTAGGGACAGATGGGGCTTTCGTGTTTTAATCAAAGCATTGAAGGTCAAAAAGGAATCAGAACTTACATCGCACCAAAACGAGTACTCCACTCCCCAGAAACAGCAAAACTGAGACCTGCTATTGATGTCGTCAAACCTGTCTGCTGGACAAACTCTACGCTTGGCTCTGGAAGGTCACACTTTTTTATAGTCACACTGAAACACAAGAGGAAAAGAAACAGGGGTGGAAATGTAAGTTGAAGTCAGGGATATCTGAGGGTTATATGGATGAAACATGGCAAACCAGTAAGACACATGAGCTGTTTCTTGTTACTGTGAAAACATAATCCTACCCCGATAGTGTATAGTATACCCTTCCGATGTAGATGTTAATACTGCCGCTGATGTCAGGTAAGGTTATTTGCTCCAACTTCTCCTGAATCCATCCTGTGCCCTCATGTTTTCCTGCAACAACAGCGCATGAATAGCAGAGCAGGACATATGCTGAACAAACTAAGCTGCTGCTCCATCCATCCATCCATCCATCCATCCATCCATCCATCCATCCATCCATCCATCCATCCATCCATCCATCCATCCAT
>CAEFZY010015971.1:0-105901 GCA_903066815.1 Brachyrhaphis roseni
AGAAGGTGGGGGCTGGTTGACCTTTGATGACCTCTAAAAACATTTCTTTATATCTTTAAAATGATAGCAGCACAAACAAAAAAAATTTTGCTGCACAAACGTTTGACACCAATTTTGCCTGATTTGAAGAAGGTGGGGGGGCCAACTTCACTCAGGTAGAGGAAACAGCATTTGTAGAAAAAATATATAATTCAACATACACGCAAAACAAATTTTAGGTAAGCCTTTATTTTCAAATGTTCATCAATTTTAAGGACATTTTTAGTAGAAGATGGATTCAAGGGTATTAGGAAAACTATCTGCAGACAGCTTTCAGATCCACACAAGCCTTCCTGGTAAAATGTTTCCTCTAACAATTTTTGATTAATTCGAGTAATTACATGCACTAACAGATGCTACTCTTGGGGGAATGCCCCGAGCAGACGGACTTTCAGACCCATGGGCTTTGGAGACAACAGGCGCCTCTGTAAAGTCAGCACTTTAGCTTCAGATTAAATAATTGGATTCCCATTTGTCAGCTGAATACACATGTACCCCACACTGACGAGATTCAAGGAAAAAAATGAAAAATGTGAAAAGAGAGAGAGATAAAATAGCAACACAAAAAAATCTATGTTTTTTCGTGGGGAAATGTAAAAGGGCAATGGATTTTAGTCTTTAAAAGAGAATGTAGCTGTGCTGTTAGGGGCGTTCAGAACCACACTTATACAATGAAGTTTGATGTCAACTGAGGGAACAGTTAAAACCTTGCATAAATCATCATTTCAAATTCTCCCTCAGGTACAAAATCCAATATTAAACATCTGAACACTTAAATGGCTCAGTGACCCAT
Organism: Brachyrhaphis roseni; assembly: GCA_903066815.1. Taxonomy (NCBI): domain Eukaryota; kingdom Metazoa; phylum Chordata; class Actinopteri; order Cyprinodontiformes; family Poeciliidae; genus Brachyrhaphis; species Brachyrhaphis roseni. The sequence continues at coordinate 833 of CAEFZY010015971.1, forward strand.
TGCAGCTAAAGGGAAAATTTAGTCAAATGTGATATTGATACTGCAGAAAGGACAAACAACACATGGCAAGAATAAGAAAACTGCAGCTAAGTGCTGTGCAGAAACAACTCAATAAAAGACTTCACATTTTTCACAGTAATCTCATATTCCTAAAGACTGAAGTTCATCTGATTCATGTGATAAATAGATTTGTCTGTTCGCCTACAGGGTAGATCTTCATACCACAATACAGAGAAAAATATAGATTCACATGCTTGTTTTTATTGGATGTCATGTTTGTGAATTTATTTTGATTTTCTGTTTCCTTTGGCAACATCACATTTTTTGCGGGATAAAAAAACAAAGTCATTATATTTTATGTTTGACTTCTCTTGTGAATGTGCTAGATGAAAAATAATGTGGGGCTAAGATATTCACTTTTAATTGTGCTATTTGTTGTGTGTTGTGCATTTGACATTGCTCCCAGGCATTTGCATTATGGCTTAAATAATAGGATTTTGTTTTCAATATATCGTTACAACTGCAATATTTCTGTGTTTCCTTCAGGTTTTATCCGACTGGAAGGCACGCTGTGCTAGTTATTAAAGAAAACTGTTTAAGATGTGTCTGTTTTACATATAATGCTACAATGCTGTTCAGTTAAGATGTGTCTGTTTTACATATAATGCTACAATGCTGTTCAGTTAAACTGAACTTTGACCAACTGGGTTAAAGCACATCCACTGTCCTTATGGAGGGAGTTGGTGAGGAATTAAGAAGAGAAAATATAGGGCTATAATGCATCTTCACTCTTGTCTGAGTCCTACAGCTATGAAAACTAAATTACTTATTGCAATTGTTCTTATGGGGCCACCAAGTTTCTGGCTTCAACTGTGAGGTTAAGTAATTTTCCTACACCATTTATAAGAGGAACATTTTTTCTGTGTTTACTACTGTTGGACTGAAATACAAGGTACAAAGAGACTGGTACTAAAAAACTGTTAATCCCAGAATGTACTGCATTAACCCACTTTCGATTTAGGAGACAGACGAGGAGTTTCACTGCAAGAACATCTGACATGTTAGCAAAAGCAACTGCAAAAGACCATGCAGACAAGTCTCTTCTCACTAAGCTATAGAAATGGTCATTAAAACTTGCTGAATGCCATTTTTTCCCAAACGCTAAGCATTAGCTAAACTAAGGTAACAACTGATGCTAAAGTTAGCCCTGTGCTACCTTTTGCAGTAAACAATTATTGTCATTTACAATGCTCAAAGCACACATTGAACATAAAAGATTGTTTGAAACAGCAAAAACACGAGCTTCTGCATGTCCATGTAAGCTGCCATCTTGTCAGGGACAACACACTCTCAATCTGTCTTCTTAGTATCCCAAGATACTTATTTAGATCCATCACTGGGGGGACTAATCAATAATTAATCACTTGTCCAAAATTCTGCAATTCATAATATTTAATAAAACATTACCGTCTCAAAATAATGTTTTATCTTCACTCTTGCTTTGCATTGTGAACTTGTTGTTTTGAACACATACCAATTGCTGTTCTTAATTTATACTTCACCTAGCCTAATCTTAATTATTTAGAGCTATTTTGGCCTCATTTTAAAAACAAACCTTTTTACATATTTGGTGTGTGTGAGTAATCAACAGCATATTCTGGTGCAACCTAAGCTGACAACTTCCTTGTCTTCATTTCCAAATGCCTCTCGCATAAATCTGTTTTTTCACACTCAACATGATATTGCATCATTTTTATTGGTAATCTAGCGGTTTCCATTATTATTTCACTTTTACTTCTTAATAGTTTAGTTGAGGATTGCTAGTGTAGTGAGTTTGTTGGTTGAAGTATTTTAACTGGAATGCAGAATTATTTTTGTTCAAAAACGTATTTCTGTATGCGTGTAGAACTTGTGCAAGAAGACACCAGTGATGGACTTATCTCTTCATCCGTTGTTATTTTAATACCAAACCCTCATCAGGCAGGTATTTATTAACAACAACCGAGACTGATAATTATTAAGCTATTTCCTGATCATTTCTGGTAATTTTGATCTAAATTACTAGTTTTGTTAGTAATTGCCTTCTGCATTTTTTAAATAGTTATTCATAGCCAAACCAAGCCTATTGTTGCACAACAACATTTTATCCACTCATCGTTAGCTGTAATCCTTTCCGGCCGGCTCTCATCCATGAAAACTGCCATCTATCTTCAAGCTGCAGAAACGTGCTGTAAAAATGTAATGAATCTGCACAACAGAGATACTGATGTTGACTCATTTCTATAAAAAAATAATCTTGTTTTCCAGGTTAATCACAGCTAATAAACCTCTCTATAAATTGCAGAAATGAAAATATACACCAACTTCTCAGTGTTTTTTGAGTCACTTGCTGAATCATCATCCCTGTCCAAAAAAGAGCTTGGCAACAGTAAGAAATTTAACATCAATTAAAACTTCGTCTGAAGCAGTAGACTTCCATCTTATTTTTCAGTGAACATATTAATGAACCAGAAAATTTGTGATTATCTTAAATTTTATCATGATAAATAGAACGAGAGAGTAATTACCACAAATTATCTGACAAATCTTTTCTTTCTAATTAATGTTTACAAAGATAAATACTCTGACATGGAGCAGAGAGCACAGACTGCTAAGACTTAACTTCAATGTGGGCATAACATTTTAACTTTACTTTTGACCCAAAACATGAATATGTTGTAACTTTGTTCAAAATACACATTCATTTCCATATTTTAAATAAAAATTTGGTTAAAAAAATGTACTGGAAGATGTTCTCCAAAGTTGCAAAAAAACGACAAACTCAAATTTAGACATCAAGGCATACAGCAACAGCCACCAAAGAAGAATACTGGTAAAGGCTCAAGATTGTGAACTCGCATTAAACACGTCAATATGCCAATTTGTCCATTGAGGGGAAGGAAGTCATGGGAAATGTCTGAGATCAGTAATTTGTACAAACTACTGCCCCTCAGCCGAGGATCTAAAAGCTCTCTGTGACTTTTATTTGAGTATCGAATGGCGACCTGCAGGTAGAAGTGATGTACGCTCCAGTTTGACTTGCATTGTTACTCCAGTTCACACGACATGCACCAGAATTATTTCTATTTCTCCTAACAGCTATGCCACCTCAATACTTTATATTGGTGAGCTAAACAGTGGTTGTGTTAAAAAAATTACATCAGACATACTTTATTAGGACAGTCATAGATGCTTTACAAGGAAATCAGTCATTCCAATTCACGTGTGTATTCACATGCTGATGGTAAGAGAGCTACTGGATAATAGATCCATGCCATTTAAGCCTTTTTTAACCATATTGATCTGATGTGTTCATCAGAGAAGATTCTGATTTCTAATGCTTACCTCTATTAGCTGTAAACAGTTCATTTTAAAATTATTCATCTGCTTTTGAAATACGGAGGAGAAGCTGATTTATTGACGTTAGTACGACTTAGATTTGGGGCCAAAATATGATGAAACAGGCTCTTTAAAATAATAATGTTACGTAACATGTAGGTTTACAATTTTGTTTTATATTAATAAATATTTCTCCTGGCCCTGCTCCATCTACAGTAGTTAAAAATGAAAGTGAAAACAATTGCATCATTTTCTTCTGCAAGTAAGACACTTACTAAACTAAAGCATCAGCCTCAGCCTCACAAACACTGAATAAAAAAACAAAACAGGAAGCAATTAAACATATGTCTTGCTAGCTACCATATGGCTTAAATGTCTAAAAAGAACCTAAACATTAAGAAACCCAGTGGTTCCAGTTTCACTTATTTAACAACTGCTCACAGTCAAAGAACGTGACGCCTCACCAGCTAGAGGTAAAAGTACCTGCAGCCTTCTGGCTCGTATAATACTTTATATTCAAATACAGTAGTGTTATTTGATTCTCCTGTAGTAATTGACAAGATTGGACTGCAATGATCTGTCACAGCTAATCAGCCTGTTGTATATATAGCCTAACTCAAAACATGATTATTGTTTTAGTACGTTTCATATTATAGCACTCACCTAAGAGAAGTGAAGTGGAGCAACCAACACCAGTATGGGTTTCTGCCTCAATTACAAAGTCCATCGTGACATTATTTGTGATAGCAACTGGGATGCTAATTATCATTCCTCAGTGCTTTCTGAGTGGAGAAACTACTGGAGCCGGAGGTGTTGTGCAGCTCCGTTTCACCTAGAAGCACAGCCAAGTCTTACATACAAATGAGGTTAATAAAGTGCAGCTCAGAGTGATGAAAGTTGAGCTAAACTTGATGCTGTCGAGCTTCCTGAGAGTCTAAACCCATTAATAAATGCTGCATTTCCCCGAACAGAGCTCTTGCCAAAGTGATTTCTGTACCACTGATGGTGAAATCCCATTTTCGGTCTACAAAACACTTTTTTTTCCCTCCATGTTGAGTGAAGAGCATTCCACCCTCATGGGACTGCTATCAGGAGACTGTTGGTGTTGTTCTATTTTTCCAGAGCTTCAGCTTTGATTGCCCCATTTTATGGTCTGGTTGTTGTTGTTTATCTGAATAAGCTGAACATAGTGCTGAGGGTCTAGTGGAACAAGTATTATGTTCAAAGGGCCATTTTTAAATGTGCGCTGAAAAAACATGACAATATGGTGCCAGTGATTTTAAGGCACACTCCATCCTGAAGTAAATTATTCCCTTCACGCAAAACGATTCCCTTATGTCAATGCTGCATGAATATCAACCATAAAAACAGACATTTTTTTTTTACTCTAATGATGTCTTTGATTCTAAGTATTGGATTTGTGTTGTAAATTTCAGAATATAGCAGAAGTTTAAAAGTTGTTTCACCCAAAGCGCTTTACATTACTGATACCTTGTTTTTTTCCCTGTTCTTAGGAAAATGTTTCTTTGCTTTGATTGTAATATATGAGACTGTTTTAACTTTCTAAATTATGGATTGAAAAGGAGAATTAAATGTGGCTGGGTGGCTTTTTTTGCATAAACTTTCTTAGAGGGTTTACACAGGGCATGCACTCCCTATTGAGTGAAACAATGGAAAAAGGCCACCTTTTAACAGAGGGACCTTTTCGAAAGCCTAAATAGGACGAAGTCGAGATAGGAGGCAAGTAGGATTTCAAGGGAAGACGTAAGGGAAGTGCACCTTCCCTTACCTGTCTGCCTGAAGCAAAGCTTTGCTAAAGATGCCTCCAATGGTAAGTTTGATTCCTGACCTCCAAGAAACCATTCCAAGTTTCCATTTTCCTGAAAAAGCCCCACTTGCTTGCAGTAGAGTAGTGATTGCTCCGTTTTAGTTTTATTGACAGCACACATTTAGTGGGAATTTCCTTAGTAGCCAAATGAATCCAGATATAATTGGACTTGGGGAAACAGAGTGATCAGAACAATTTATCTCAGAGGCTAATTCTTGATAGACATATTTCTTCAAGAAATCTTGCTGTTCTAAAGAGCCGTTGTTCTCTCTACCATGTATTTTAAAATAATCTGTATGAAACAAGTGATCTTATATGAAAACATGTGCCCCCCAGTTCCGCCATCTTTTTTCCAGAATAGACTTTTCTAACTGCATCAACACCCAACCAGAAAACATTGTTATTTTTGGTCTGTCATACCACATACACCCTTAAACACACTGTTATTAAGAAATCTTGTAAATACAATGGTAGTTCATAGTCAGTAAAGTTTAGCTAAATTCATTTTAATAATTACTCTAATTTAAATAGTTTCTATTACACTTTTTAAGGAAGAACTGGTTTTATCATAATCTGTGTGCATTACTCTTTCTAGGGTTTCATTACTCTGTCTTCCAGGTGTCATATCTGCACAAAGTGACACATTCAGGCCAATGTGTCACTTTGCTGACACCATTATTGTTAATTATTAGTTTCTTGTTTCCAGATGGGGCACCGAGTTCTTAACTTAGTTTTTAATTTTGTTAAAGATTAATGACCTTCTAGATTTTGAACAGCTAAAAGTTGTAGCCAAAGTTTAAGCTAAAACCTTTATATTTATAAGAGTGTCAGCCTGGGTGGATATTGAACTCAGGGTGGCTTGGGAAAAATACCAAATCTGGCTGCAGTGGACTAATTTTTTCCAATTTAAACTCAGAAGTTATACTTTCTAAATACAAATCGGATGCACCATAAATTCTCCCTTGGTAGGAGTATGTGTGTCCAGAGTTGTTTTTCTTTGTGATGGATTGGCGACCTGTTCAGGGTCTACTCTGGTTCTAGCTTTTTGCCAGCTTCAGACGGTCATTAGAGACGGGTATTAGTCCACCATCCATTCCTCTGCCATCCTTAACAGGAAAAAATAGATAAAGCAAATAAAGAGATGGATTTCAGTGACTTTACACAAAGTATTTCAATGGCTTTCAGCTGTGGAATGTACAATCTGAGAAGTTGGGCTCAACTTTCAAGACATTTTTTAAATGTCTCTACAAGGTCCAAGAAATAAAGTTGTAGATGGCTAGAGGCCATTTGGTTGCAGTCTGATCCAATTCTTGAGGGCATGCTTTAAAGGTCAGAACCAGTGGTAAGAAATTTATGAGACTATCAAGCTTGCCATTGGTTAAGACATTGCATTTTCACCTTGCAGGGTAAGTAGGAGTTGGCCTAGGGCCTTTGTCTGCCTTAAGTGCATTTCATATCTACAGTACAGAAGTGTAGGATAAAAGTCTTTAAACCCCAAAATTCTGTGAAAAGAACCTCCAAACCGAGTTAAGAGTATCATTCTACTCTGTAAACATACACCAATCAGGGACTTTGTCTCATTTATCTCATATTACAAACCATTTTATTCTGTCCGTTCTTTGTTCTGAAACAACAGTCATAAAGGACACATTCCTAATAAATCTCAACAGTAGCCAACTTGCATATAAGAGTAATGTGCTAAGGTTTAAATTTTATGTCCGCTTTGTAGTTTTAGTCTTTTTTAATTGAGTGCAAACTGCAATTTGAGACATTCTGTACATCCTTTCAAGACAAATTAGTCCCAGTAAAGTCGTTGTTGAAAGATGCATGATCATTAACGAGTTATGAATGTCGCCACAAATATTTCAGCTGACTTAAGGACCCGCATAAGCATCCCTGCACAAACTCCAACTCTTCCTACGTTGTTTCCAAGTCTCAGAGGATTCCAGGAAACTCATCAGTCTGTAAGGCGCAAGAAAAGCTTTTTTGATTTTATTTTTGGTATATATAAATTATTCAGAGCGTATCCCCTTCCATTTATCTCTGATGGAGAATGGCTGTTCAGCTAATGTCGAACTCCCTCCATCTAACTCTTGTTTCAGCAGTCTTTCTCGTCGTCGTTCACCCTACAGCCCCTTCGTTCGAACACACAAAGCAGATAAGATCTGTCTTTAGCTCATCTCACAGGAGCCTTGGCAGCGTCTCCCTGGAATATTGATTATGACACCCTTGTGCTGCAAACCTTCTCCTCAAAACACAAGACAAACTCTCTTTTAGGGTGGTTGGTCTAGGATTTTGGCTTCGTCTTGTAAACTCTCTCATGACGGTGCTCCACAAGACAAAGAAAGAAGAACTTTCATATAAAGATACCAAAAACGTGAACTTTAATGGGATTTTTAGATCCGGATCAATGTCAGTGAATTATTAATTTGGAGGCAAGTTGAAACATACCCGCTGTTGCCTTTTCAGTTTATTAGCCATAATTTTAGTTCTTTCAGGTCTGCTTGAAACAAACTGTCAGGCGAGGAGGATATATTTCTGCGTTTTTGTGGTGCTTTTCATCAACAAATCCAACATAGAATTGTTCGAGTAAACCTCCCTAGAGAGGATATACACTACAGGAATGGTGACTGTAAAAAAGAGCAGAGCAATAAAAGAAAATGTATGCAAAGGAAGTTGCCCACTCGGCAAAAACATTCCCAGAATGAATAAAAGCTCAGCTAAGTTAATCCTGTGACAATCTAAAGACACAGTGCTGCACATTACTGCTTTGCATGTCATTATTCAAGCTGGTCTGACAGATACAGTATGAACCCATCACAATCCGCTTTAGGCTTATGGTATATTTATGCAAATTGACAAATGTCAAAGTGAAGTTCATTAGACATTGTTCTCAAGTCTTTAAAAGATTGGATGCAATCAAGGTGACTTCACAACTGGGTGAATCATTCACGGTTTTATCTTTCACCAACAAGAACAGATGTCTTCACAAGAATGAAGGTTGAATTTATGAAAAATGTGTGTAAAATTACTCAGAAAGCTAGTAAGGTGTTATTCATATTAAATAATACTGGTATTTAATTTATGCAGATTAGCATCAGACTCACTTGTAGCTGGAGTTGAAGGGGGCAAGGGGACATTTCGTTAAGTAGGTTTAAGTAGTTTCAAACCTAACAGTCTTATTGTATATTTTTACTGTCTTTGAAATAAACTGGTGACTTGTAGAACTGTGCCATTTCTACTAGAGTCATTAAAAGCATCTGGCATATCTGACTTAGAACTATTTTGTCAGGTTTAGTTATAAAGTAGGAGGACTTGCATGCAGTAAACTGGGTGTCAGAGTCGTACGGTAGCTACTTTCATTAAACGTTCACTTGGAACAACTGAACAAAAAGACAAGGATTTTCCTGAGCAAACTGGTGAAGAAAAAAAAACACTGAATCCTGACAAGGCAGAATAACTGAAAGATCTGAAAAGGAGTGACTGAAAACTGGAGTTTTAAAGGCTAGGAGGGTGACTATTAGAATGAAAGCCAGATGAGTACAATTAAACTGAATGCATTGCAGCTGTGAGGGGAAAATGACTAAGAGACAGAATAGATAAAGAACTGAGGAAACAAAACAGGAAAAAATAACTGAGCATGGATGATCATATACTTGGAAAAATCAACACCAAATGTGACAAATGAAATCAAATTCCAACATCTAGAAAAAAAAAATCCAATGTTTTGGTTAAAAAAAGAAGAAGAAAAGAGTAACAGAGAAATTGGATAAGGGGAACAGAATGGTTTTTCAACAAGGGACCAGTCAGAAGCTTATCCAGCTGGTTGACACGTGATCAGCTGAGGGAGACTATGGAGCTGTCAGATGACAGACATGAGAGGAAACCAATTTATACCATGTCAGAAAAAAAAAATTGTTTCACCCAAGAAATCTAGTTAGACACTAAGGTTTCTGCCTGTCTATGTAGAGACTTTAAGAGCTAGGAGAAATACAATAATAGCAAGTATTAAAGCTTTTTGAATCTATAATCGTTTTCCTTAACAGACATTTATAAGCTACTGGCTCAGATGGTTTAATATCATTACAATAACATACACCTGATTAATAGGGAAGCATTCCACAGTTGTAGTCATCACTGTGCACAGACATGTTTTATGGAGTGTGTCCGTGCGTTTTATAAAGTGGTCTCTGTTTCTAGGTTGAAAAAAAAAAATAAGAACTGGCTTGTGATCAAGATGTATTGAAATAGTAATAAACTTTTTATATTCATCCTGACAAGGCAGAATGCAGACATCTTCTGTGATTACAACAGAATAGAAGTTCTGTAGACTGAAAATGACCAAGGTTCAGTAACTCATCTCGGAAGCTTTCAAGCTCCTAAAAAGCTGTTAGAAATCATTTATTGTTGAGTATTGCATTTAAAAGAATTCAAATTATTTTAAAGGCTTTTTGATACAAAAGTAATTTAGCCTGGAGTAAGAAAGCTTTTGAGATTATAAGAAATAGTGTCCTTCAACAAAAGGTCTCTCAACATTAGTAAGGTTATGCTCTCTGATATTTATTAAGATTCAATTGGTCGAAACCAGGATTATCACCATGGAAACAGGGTGTAATATAGCTTTCAGGAAATAAAGAAATGTATCCGAATGTGAGGGATGTTTGAGCATTATGATTATTCATCCCATTAGAGCAGCAGTAGGTAAATTGTATAAAAATGTTTTGGTACATGTATATTTTTTTAAATGTCACTATGTTGTAACAGTATAACATGAGAGATAATATCGTGGGGGAAAAAAAAAAGTCTCCGTATTCTCCTTATGGTCCTACTGCCATCTTCAGAAATTCACAGCTAATGGTCAGGAACAGTCACAGCGAGGAAGACAGGTTCCTTCTTTGTATGGTTTGCTGCAGTTGTTAGCTGCAACTATTGAAGCTACCTTCCCGTTTTAACTTCTGCACCAACAATTTGTGTTGTATTTGTATTAAAAATCTATGTAGTCAGATTATTTAAGTGACTGGTTGATTTTAAACTGACTTGAAATGGGTACAAAATGGTTTGTATCCACTGCACATCGAATGGAACAATGTTGCAACTAAAGTGAAACATATGGATTTCAATAAAGGGTTATAGTTTGACAAAAGGCTGTTAAGTTGCATAAACAGAGTCCTATTAAAAATCCAACAAAAATTTTAATAGTAATAGAGATAAATGCGTTCTGATTCCACATGATTAGAGGTCACTTATTGTAAATCAATTACACAAATGTGTAATTAAGTGTTAATTGCTCAAGTTTTTTTTCTCATAGGAAGCCACAGACTTAAAAGCTCATTAAGTGTTGAATCAACAGAAATGAAACATGTGGAATCTCCACAACTTACCCTGCAAACCAGAGCCTAAACTGTAAGAACAAAAGCTTTTGATGAAAGATCATCCAGTTTGTTAAACCCTTACTCAACCTCCGCCTTTAGACATTAGATTGGTCTTCTAATATCCGGACGCTGACGGTTCCTGGGTGAGTAACCTAGAATTTCTGAGGGACAAAGTTAGCTCTGGAACAGTATAAGATATGCTACGGGTATAAAGTAAATTAGCAAACATCTGAGAAGATGTGAATAAGTTAAATTTTCCACCAAACTTGGAAATGAGATTACCCCTGCTGTGCTGCTGATGAACAGCGTGCTTATGCAGTCTAATAAATACTTTCACGTAATTTCAACCTGCCTCTCATGCTGAGAGGGGATGACAGTCGAGGTGACACTGCTTTTATTAGGGCCATGGGGATAAATTGGCACGAGCACCATGTGCAAGGGTTTGGTTAATTAACTGTATAATTTGAAGTTCAAGCTGAAACTGCAATTAACAGAGTAATATTGTTTAATGTTTCACTAACTAATAGAACATTTACTTTGAAAAGCTGTGATTTGGGAAGCTTCAGGAAATGAGATCCAACACCAAGTATAACGAGTGTCAAGACTGAATTACACCTCAAAGAGAACATAGAAAGAACAGAAAGTTGTATCCTGTTTGTCCTCTCTCGTGTTTACGAGGGAGAAAAATGGAAACACTTTAATCAGAGCCACATTGAAATACAAACCAAGGACAATCTGTGAGGCTAATAATAGAGAGCTTGGAGGGATCAGACAGGAGGGAACAAAGAAAGCAGTAAAACTGACAATATTTTATTTTTCCAGGTCATAAGATATACTCATTCAAGCATTAACTTCATCCACCTTTGTGCTTCACAACAAATGTATACAGCAATACACAGAAGAATGGAACTGAGTTGGTTCAACTGAGTCGATGCAACGGGTAGAAGAAAAATGTTGAACGTACATGTGCACAATGTTGCCAACAGCAAACACCAATATATTCAATGTAGAAAAAGCCATTTAAAAACAGAAAAATAAAGGGATATGTCAAAAATGCATATATGGTATGCTTCTGCATAATATGTATGCATGCATGGATATTTTAGTTCTATCCATTTTTATCTATCCCATCAAATAAAAATCTTTTTGATTTCATCTGTTTAGAGCATCTTTCATTTGTTTTGGCGTTTCCCCTGTGTGGCTCGTCTCAAACTGCAAAATGAGATCACTTTAAGTTGTGGCTGTCATTTAAAAAAAGTACTACAAAAAGTTAAATATTTATTTTAGAAAGGTATCTTCTCAATGTGATCAGCTATATAAAATAAATTAAATGCAATAAATATTAAGAAATGGTAAAAAAAATAAATAAATAAATAGTATGAAGACAAGCATAAATGCATTGATGCAAACAGTGTAGAGCTACATATTTTGAATATGTAGTTCTACATATTTTCCTTATTGTACAGAAGAATGGAACTGAGTTGATGCAACATATACATATGTATATGTATACACATACATATATATACACACACACATATACATACATATATATATAGTGGGAATACCATAAAGAAAACTTATTCAAAACTCAAGAAAAGAGACAGTGCAGTAATGAGTCCAATGATGCCCGGTGCTGAAGTGTGAAGATCAGAGGGGTCACCGCCTGAGGGGAGAAGCTCCTTCTGAGCCTGTTGGAGAGAGGGGGTAAGCTTCTGCTATGGCTGCCAGATGGGAATAGATTGAAAAACATGTGGTTTTGGTGGGTCAGCCTTTGATAATGCTGTTTGCTCTGGCCAGGCAGAATTTATGGGCAAACTTTCTCAAAGGAGGAGATCTGTTTGACGGTTTAAACCGCCTACTGAAGTACTTTACAACTGTAGAGGCTCGTGTACAGCAACTTCCTTTGCATGTTGAGATGCAGCTGGTTTTTAGGCTTTCAGTGATAAAAAGGGGGAGAAAAATTCCAAAAGGCTGATGGGATCTCTTATGTGATTGCTTAAGGCTCTGTAACTCTTTTTAATCATTGGACCAAAGGTGGAATTATATCAGGAGGGGAAAAAAACAAAAAAAACTGAAGGGTTTTTGATAAATCACATTATGCAATACTGGTATTACCAATCACAAATCTTGATTTTTCATTTAGATGACATAGTGACACTTTTTAAAGCTATTACAGTTCATCATAAATACATGAAAAATCAACTCATGCCTGCAGTTGAATGTTTAAACGGGACAAATATTCTAAACACATTAAAACAGGTTTCATTTCGGATAAAGCAGGCAAACAAAAAGCTTGGAATACACTGAAAAGCTGGTTCCATGTAATCAAGCCCAAACAAGCTCTTCCTATCCTGCCAAGAAAGGTGGTCAAAAAGCCAGCCAGACTTATGCTTCTGGCAACGGAAACCTAACTGTCAAAGTGCAAATTGCTAAAGGACTTTCATCCAAGTAATTTAGAAAAAAATACATAAAGTTAAAAATGGCTTTCCATGTAATTTAACAAGTATTTGACCCTAAAGCAAAACAGGACTTAGAACATGATGAAGAGAATTTAATTTGCAAAGCACAGCATAAATGTATTTTCTTCAGTTGGTCACAATATTTGCATTCGTCTCAATATTTTAAGCTATGCTTTTTGTTGCCTTGATAAAATTGTCTTTTTCATGTGGGGAGACCCCTATTGCCTTTCTGTTCGACTCTGATCGAAGGATAAAGGTTTTACCTCTTTGCATTAGCCTTTCAATAAGGTGAAGTCATTTTATGCTGGCAGAAAAACAGCAGAGTCATATTTTCTGCCACTACAGTTGAATTTGCAGATTGTGTCAGATCATACTCAACATTTCTCTAAATTCAGACATCACAACATATTTTGATGGCAGAAATTTTGATATTGGTCTCATCTGACCGCATTTCTCCCAAGGCGTCTATGAATCATTTAAATGTTCCCTGGCAAACTGATGAAAGTACAGAACATGTGTGCTCTATAGCAAGAGGCAGCAATGCATTTCATTCCAGCATGGTGTGCTGCCAATGGTGCTTATGGTCACTCAAGGTCAAACAACCCTCACTTCTCTTTTTGATCCTCATGGGGTATCGATGATTGATTGTTATTTTATATTCCTGTAATTCTAATATTAGAAATGCCTGTTACCTGTTATCTAACAAGACGCTTCCTAATCCCATCAGTGTTGTGCGTTTAGGAACAAAATGTTCTAAGAGTCAAATTTATATGAAAGTATTGGATTCATCTGTAAATTGAACAAAATCCAGAGTAGTGCAAGATTCCAGATATGTTAGAAACGGTGTCTCAAATTACTTTGGAGTGGGGAAGGTGAGTGCAGCATGAAATGCCATTTGGAGCTGTAACACAGAAGTGGTTTGCAACCATGGTTGCAGCCTGTAACCTTGTGGCAACAACAGCCTGGAGCGAAAGATTAAAAATGTCCATGTGAACCTTTGTCACACACTCTAAACACACAGCCATGATTTCCTTTTAGGCTGCCTTTCTTCTGCTCATTCACCCCCTGCTCAGGGTAACGGAAAGGAGAAGGATGTAAAATGAGAAACTCAGTCCACCAGGCTGGAGATCTGTTTGAGGGTGACCACTGCAGCAGAGTCGAAGTGAGCAACTGTGTCAATGCACATGATTTGACACCCAAGATGACAGAAGAGCTGGGTCAATGGCAAGGACATCATCACAGGGGGACTGCTGCTTAAGGCAGCAATCTAACAGCATGTCTAATTGTGTCTTCAGAGGTCAAGGCTCCACTCATACGCATGGAAGAAATAAAGCTCAACTTGAAATACAAAAGCCTTACTCCGCAAAGTTTCTAAAGCCCAGACTTGCTGTTTAAATCCCATAAGTCAGCATCACATAAATCAACTGTTTAGGGATGAATCAACTGGAGGAATACGCTTTACCTAAAAAGACAGAGAGATCAAATACCGGAGTAACGTGAAAAATAGCCATAACCAGCCTCCTGTAATCTCCCCCAAAACGAGAACAAGGATAATTGACAGAGAACGTATCCTCAGTCGAATTACTCTGATGACTAACATGCTCAGGAAAGTAAGGGCTTATCCGTAATAAGGCTTGTAGGTAATATCGCTCATTCAAGCTCCACAGCTGCATCTTCAGATATGAGCTGGATAATTGAGAGGTTTTGTCAGATACATGTACCTGAATTAAAATATGATGAAAGTAGACATAATCAAACTGAAGCTGACATTTCTTTTGAATGCAGGCCAGCACGAGGGTCTATTACAAAACGTGGCAGTAAATTTATCACAGCCGGAGAAATTTATTAAAACAGTCTTTCATTGGTTAGGAGCCAGCTGGCAAAACTTGCAGTCGAAGTGGCACAAGCACAGTCCATCTCTTCCTCGATTTTAATGGATTACATTTTGTGAAATTTTTCACAAGAGGACTGCAGTTTTGATACATTATGCAGAGGAAGAATTTAGCTTCTCTGTAAGTTTTATTTCTAAGAAATGTAAAAAAAAAAAAAAAGAGATGTAAAATATATATGACTTGAACTTTTTTTTTTTTAACATTCGTTTAATTTCAACCGCAGATATTAAAGTATTATGCAAGGCTTCTATGTTGTAGACCAAAACAAAGTAGTTTGTATTCATGGAAAAAAAAGGGAAATTATTAAATAATTAAAAAAACAAAAAAAAATGTGTCAGCCTCACCTCTAACTGCAGGACATTAGCCCTTGAAAATTGGAGTTTGAAAACCCTGCTTTAGGTCCTTAATCTAATGTCATCCAATTCGTCAAAGATTTGAATGGCTTCAAAACGACATGCAATCCTGATAGTATATTCTGAAGACAACGTATTCATTGCCATTCAGCCGTCCAATTGTGAGAATAAATTGGGCTCATCCACTACTGAGAGTATATTCTTTACAGTTGCACTTCCAGTTGTGATTTGACCTAAAGACCTGCAGCAAAGTCTCAAATAAGACTGCATTAACCTGTTCAATGCAGTTAATTGTAATTCTCAACTTGTACTTGGCCCTCAGGTTTAGTTGGGACAAAGGTTAATAGAAGCGTTGGCACATAAAAGGCAGAGAGATGGAAGAAAGCAAGAGGAAAGAAATGACATTCGAGAATAAAACAGAATCCACTCTTCTTTGAGTTTGTCAAGTTTGACACAAGAGAACTTTGTGTCCTTTTACTGCTGCCAAGGCTGTTCCACTGTCACACAATGACACCGTAATTGCAGAGCAGGGACCAAAGGAAGACAGCCACTGCCCACATAGCCTCCTCAGCGGGAAGCACAGAAAACACAGGGCAATTATACAGCTCTGAGCCTCAGCTGAATTTAACCGTCTCAGTTTTTACATCCAATCACTGGATCTTCTGTGTTGTCCTTAAGATAACAAGCATCCCCCTCCGCCCCCCCACTCGTGCCCCGGAGATAGCAGATATTTCTCCACATATGCACATCTGAGATGGATGGAGTAATACTTTCCTTTCTGACTAGAGGCTGCCCAATATGTTATGGTATTAAGATTTAATCAGCACTCTATAGACATAGAAAAGCTGTCAGAGCAATCGGTACGAGTTATATATATTCCCGTCGTTGTCTTTGAGCTGTTCAGAGGTAAAAAGTCTTATGACGGCAAAGCTTTTTATTTTTTTAGTGTTCAGGCATGATAACATCTCAGCTTTTATCAGTTCTCCTGCTGTGACTGGTGTATATTGCACCAGTCTTGAATGGCTCATACACTCCAAGCCAAAGGCAATTATTATCCCACTACATTCATCTCAGCAAGATCATTGATTTGCAATTAGTCCAGGGGTGATGTTACACACAGGTCCACCTATCACCACCAGGAACTGTATCCTGTGTGTAACTGCATGCTGCGCTAAGCTATTGTTGTCGAGTCTCACTGTGTCGCCCTAGGCTCCAAGTCACTGTAGATGAAGTATTCAGCCAGTGAGGTGTTGTCAGTTTCCACCTCTGAATTGCAGGCGCATAAGTATGCAGGTGGGATAGCGGTGTGCGTCTCCCGCTCCTCCTCTTCGTAAAGAACGCTGGAGGTTTTATCAAACCCTGACTGGGAAGACAGATGGCTCTGAATAGGGGGAGCCTAATGTAAAAGTGTGTGGAGTACAGCAGAGGGGGAGATAAGCAGCAGCCGGCCATTTCTCTCTGGCTGTGTCGGGGTACAGGGCCTTAAATCACCTGTTATCTCCTGCTGCCTCAGCCAGACGCTAATGGTCATCACAGCGGGCTAAACCCCGCAGGCAGCAGTTCTCGGGGAGGAGGGAGAGAGGGCGGGGTTTGTTCTTTTCTATTGCTGCTGCAGCAAGCTTCATGACGGCACGCAGAGGGATAGCGAACGCTTTAGGAGGAACATTACTCCTAGCGCTGGACAGTAAAACGGACAGAACCACTGGCACAATGCCCATTATTTTACTTCACAATGTGACATCACTATCCGGGAAACCTGTGGTATAGAAACACTAAAAAAAACTGCAGCATCAGCACATTTCAGCTAAGGCCTAATCATTTTGAAGTGTTGGACTTTATTCCGTAGTTTAGTTGGTTGTGTTGAAGTTTTAGTATTATTCTAGAAGTGTGTGAAGCATTAAACTCTAGATGTTCAGAGAACAAGACTTTAATCCATGAGACAGCATAATCACCAGAAACGCAAGTCAGATTAGATCTCATATAGACTCTGCAGAAAGAAGGAAGAAAACTCTATAGTCATGGGGGGGATAATAATAAAGAATTGAGATGATGTATATTTTTCAGTGCCAGAAAATAAATAACTTCTGTCTGGTTGAACTTCCTTATAACATATATAAATGCTGATAAAACATGGAAAGTCAAAAGGTGTTCTGTCAACAGAAGTCACACTGTCTTCAAAAGAGCGGATATAAAAATGCTACAGGCATTGAAGTGCATAGGTTTCTCTCCTGATCCTGTTTATTGATCGATGTGTGGCTTACTAATGCTGTTTCCTAGGCAGAACACAGCTCAAAAGTTAAGATCCATAACAATGTGAGGATGTAAAAAAGCTGGATGACTTTCATAATTTTTAAGAAAATAGAAGAGTCCCCCTCTTTCCTCAGGTCCATCTTACATCAATGCAGGCCCAAGAGAGAATATATAGATTTCAGAATATTGTTTAAAATAACAAAACCATTCTTGCTCATAAGTGCAGCTTTATACAATCTTTGAGATGTGTTTGAGGCCATGCAACAATTTCAACAATAAGCGTGTTATTTTGTACACTGTGCTTTTAGATTGCTTTTCAACTTTGTCAAGAAGTATTTACCCAATTTTTGCACAATTCATTGTTTCAGATCAAACATTTATACCAGACAAAGAGAAATGTAAATACAAAAAGCAAATGAGTATTTCATTTATTAAAAGATGATACCCAGGTCATCCTGGCACTGCAAAAAAGTAATTATGCCCTAAACCTAAAAACTGACTTTGTCCACAATCTGAGGCAAGAACAGCCGTTAGCCATTTGCAGATTAGCCGTCAGTCCTTTACATCCCTGGATGGAAGGACTTATTGTTGTAATAGCAACCTGTCGCCTTCCTAGAATTGCTTCAATTCAGGCACATTGGAGGTTTTTAAGAGTATGAGAAGCAATTATAAGATTATGTCAGAGCATCTCAATTAAATTTAACTCCAACTTTAACTAGGTCACTCCAAAGTCTTTACTTTTGAGGTGGCCTTGCTGGTCTTTTAGTTCATTATTCAGTTGCATGATTAAAGTGTGCTCGAGTTTAAGATCACAAACTGATGATTTAAAATGTTTTGCTCTTGAGCAGAAATCCTGATTCCATCAGGGAAGTCGTGAAGGTCCCGATGAAACAAAGCAGCCCAATATTGTTACACTACCACCTGCTCCATGTCTGACTGTTGGAATTCTTTTTTTGTTCCTGGTTTAGTTTAAGTCAAATTTACACGGAGGCCACATTTCAAAAACTGACACTTTGATTTCATAAGTAAACAGAATATTTCTCCCAAATTTTTGGGGATTATTAAGATGTTCTCATCAAGGCGAGACAAGTGTTTGTGTTCTTCTTGGCCAGCAGTGGGTCGAACATTCGTATTGTGTTGAACTATGAACTCTGGCCTTAACAAAACCAAATGTCAGGTGAATCTGCATTTATTATAAATATCTTTGATCTTAAAGTTTGTTTGATTTAAAACATTCTAGTGTGACAAAAAAGCAAAAACAGAGAAAATATAAGGATGAAGGAACTTCTCGGGAGCTTATTCATATGTCGAAGTCTGCCTTCAGTACATTTAGAGATCCGCTAGAAAACAAGTTGCACATGTTCAAAATTGAAAAAACTGGTAGAAATGAAGTGATGACTGATTAATGAAGTGCATTTCTCTTGAATTAAAGTAGCTTTTGATGGGTTAGTAATCATAGTTCAGTGAAAGATTAGCGTGCCTTCAAGGTCACTTGTAGTGCTGTCTATTATCCAGATGTGCTTCTACAATGTTGCCAGTTAACCATGTTGCCTTTGACACAATTTCATCTTTCCTGAAGCGCAGAATTCGCAGAAGAGACCTTTCAAAATTTTGGAAAAATCATTGTAGGGGAGAGGAATTGATTCCGTCAACAGCCAAAATGAAAAAGCACTTTAGTTTTCAAAGCACTCACAGTCTGAGAAAAACCATTTCTTGGTAGATTTAATGTAGAGAGGTTTGCTATTGATATCCACTTGCTCAGAGACATTTTTCTTATATAGATTTTAGTTTTATACATGTTACTAATGACATTTTAAGTTTATTCATTACATGCTGCTGCTTCATAGATGAAAAAAGCCAAACAGACTTGTTGCTCCCAGTACTTTGACTTACAAGGTTATGTTTTTACCAGAATATTGTCACTATGAAGTTACCATGTTCAGTTACTTTTATACTGCAGTCTGCTTGGTTGTTAATGGCAAAATAATCAAAAAGGTTATTTATAACCTTTATGCCACTAGTTTTTATTTCAAGAGGAAAAAATATGATGGCCCAGCTTTTGTCACCTAGTCAGTCCTTGACAATATTCAGTATCAGAGAAACAAACCACAAATGGTTAATCAAATCATTGAAAAACATACTGCATACATAACCAAACATCTAAACCAGTGGTCCCCAACCCCCGGGCTGCGGACCGGTTCCGGTCCGTGGACCAATTGGTACCGGGCCATGCGAGAAATAATTAAATATTTCCGTTTTATGTATTAGAGTCTGGAGGATCTTTTATTTTGAAAATCCTTTAACCGGATTCTCTCGGTTACGTCTTGCTCCCAGATGGGACCGTTTCGTTGCAGAGAAACAAGCTCAGGGCTCCCATTAGTCGTTATCATGAGTTAAAATTTTCATGAAAGTAAAATGTTCGATATCCCTTATTTTGAAAAGATATGTAAACATTACCATAGCGACCAGAGTCAGAGAGCGTTAGGGCAGTGGTCGTGACGAGATGAGAGGAGTAGAGCTTGTGAGTTTTAGGTCTGGTTCATACGGCACGATTTAAGGATTGTCGGACAATTTTCCAAACCTCTGTGACCACACACGACACGAGCCGATAAAAGTACAACAGGTTCAATAGCT
Source organism: Brachyrhaphis roseni (assembly GCA_903066815.1). Classification (NCBI taxonomy): domain Eukaryota; kingdom Metazoa; phylum Chordata; class Actinopteri; order Cyprinodontiformes; family Poeciliidae; genus Brachyrhaphis; species Brachyrhaphis roseni. Next base: position 21,002 of record CAEFZY010015971.1, read on the forward strand.
TACATATTTGAAGTTGTTGTCCGACCGGAGTAGCATATTAACAACTTAATCCTCATAGTCCATCGTGGTTGTCGTTAAACGTCCCGCTTGTGCGTATCAGGGCGCAGAATAGTGAGATTTGTCCAGTATCAGTGACGTTCAGTTCGGATGAATGTGACCTGATCGTTAGATCGCATTTGAGTCTGATACGTATCGGATATGCAAGTGGCCTGGGTCGCATTCGAAAAGAATCCGACCTGTGCTATTCAGACTGTCATGAAAAGGTTGCATTACTTAAATAAAAAAATAAAAAATTGGAATTGGGCCACTTGAGCCTGCAGTGTGAACACATCCTAAGGGGAACCTCTTCTATAATTCCACTTATGAAATGTCCATCTTACAAAGAGTAATAGGAAGCCATTTCCTTTAATCATGGTGATAACGGTGCATTCCATCAAAACACATCCATTAGGCTGCTGATCCATGCACAAAGGGGGTCTAACTGCACAATGTTGTCTTTATGTAACAAAAGCACAGTTTTATCACAAACAATCCTTTGAAGAATCTGTATTCAATCAAACATGCTCCTTCACATATAATGTTGTTTTTCTACAATCATTTGAATGAAAACATTAAAAATGCTGTTTCTTCTTTTTGAGCACTCTCTTCAGCCCAGGTTCGGTTACTGAAAAGGCAGCTCCAACCCCAGACAAAAAGGCCACACCCACTTTCACCTCACACCCTATTGGTCACAGACTTGTCCAGTTAAAATCGACAAATATCGAGTTTTATTTTATTTTATTTTTTAAAGGGGCATTGTGAGGGCAAAACAAAAAAAAATAATGCAGTTTATTAGCTTAGCAAAGCGCTGTGCCGCAGAGAGCTGAAATGTACTCAGCTCTATTTGCTCAGAGTGGTTCAATTCAGCACATTTGGGAACATTTGCAGAACTGCCCCTCAAGGTGTGTTTTGTGTGTGTGTGTGATTGTGTAAAGATTTCTGAAATACTAGCAGTTTGGTGGAAGACTGGTTGCCACTGTTGCCCCACAGCAAAAATATCAAAGGTTCAAATCTTGCTGGGGGCCTTCCTGAGCAGTTTCCATGTTTTCCACAGCTTGCACCTAACTACAAAATAAAACTCTAAACACTTCTTTTCTTGACTTCTCATTTGTGATTCTGCACTGAAAATGTGCTGGTTAAGAGGTGCAACTTTTAGATACACTTATCTAGCAAAAGAACAGTTGTTAATCATCTTCATACAATCTATTTACTACAAAGCTGTAACTATTACTACAATATGTGAAAAGGCTTGAAACATTTTGCCCAGACAAAAAATAAATAAATAAAAAAAATTATATGAACCAGTAAAAGAAATACTAACTAGAAATGAAGACTTTGTACCATAAAGGGACATTTTAACAACAGTGCAGGTGATGGGAACTTTACAAATCCTAATAAAAAAAATAATTAATTTAATTAAATCAATAATTGAGAATTTAAGACTAAATGGCATATGAGACTTATTTTAACATGAGTTTTTCTAAGTTTAAGCTTTTAAAAGAATATTGCAGAAATTTCTTCCCATCAGTTGATCTCAAAAAGAAAAAAATTCAATTAAATCATAATTCCCCAAATCAACTGAGACTTTTTTTTAGGCCCAGTAGTTAGTTTGTGGCCTAGATTATCTAAATGTGGGAAATTAAGATACAAATTTGCTTGAAAACATTAAGCCTTGTTGGGTTTACTTCTCTCTGTACATAGTATGCATTTAAAGTGCAGCAATGATTATTTGGTCTTTAAACTGTAACACGTTAGTTTCAAAATCGTCAATTATTTCACAAATTTCCTTATTTCTTTTACTAAAATTACCAGACTATGTAAACACTGGGACCTAAACAGAGAGAGCCCACAATTATCTTACAATAAAACTGTTCTAAATTATAATAATATATCATCAGGCATTGATATGTCATTATTAAGAAACCACTGCTAATAACATACTTGGCCTTTCATCAAAGCTGTTATTACTAAGAGCTTTGTCTGCTTCGCAACAAATAGGGAAGCTGCAGAGAGTCAAATAGCTGCAGCTCAATTATCTGTGACTCCAACCAGCTGTGTTCCGTATAAAACTGCCAACTCTGTGCAGAATTGCTCTGCTGATATTTAGGAAATCAGCACAGCTCCTGACAAAAGTCATATGTTAACATGTAGCATTGTCAACCTATAGGTTGACAAGAGATGAACAGAATTTTTATTTTTTGGAATATGACTGAGATGCAGACACTGATAGATTAGATCATAATCTTTTAAAGCTTGTTCTTACCGTGGAGGCAAACTGCTTATCAGAGTTTAAATCTTAAGGCTCAACTAGGAAAACTACTTAAATGTTTATTGTATTGATTTATATATTGATTCAAAGTCTGTCTGTCCAACCCATCTCCTCGGATGACTAAAGTCTTATTTTTCAAATTAAATGAATTCTTTTTTGCAATTTATTTTCTAGCAGTTTTGTTGTTGTTGTTGCTTGCTTGAAATAAGCATAATAAAAAATCCAAAGAAGATCAAGACATGAACAAGTGTCACATAAAAGACTGTGAAACAGGCGAAAATATTCTATAACCTGAAACATCAAAAAAAGTTTTAAAAACTCGAAAGAAAAGTTAAGTCTGGATTCTGGCAGATCCACAGCCCCTTCCCCTCCAGTCCTAATTCAGACCATGGCAGGTGGGCTTCTTTTTAGAGGACCTTAGGCTGCAATCTGAGTGGTAGTTTAGTGTCTTGAGTGAATGGAGTAGTCCTGACTTTTTTTTTTTAAATCATGCTGGGCCAAAAAGTGCTATAAATCTAATCAGTAAAATCTTTTGAAACATTTTTTATTTTCTGCTTATGTCAGCTGTTCTCAGTGTCAACGTCCCTCCAAGCCACTTGCATCCAATTTTCATCAGTAGAAGCACTCAGGAAGCTTATTGGGTATATAGCATATGACTGTAGTTCACATGCTATATACAAAAGATGAGTCAACATAACATTTTCTAGTTTATAAAACTAGAAAATTAAGCTTTAGTTTTTAATACTTGACCTTCATAATTTTTGTTATTTTTACATTCAAAGTGACCAAATTTTGATGAAACATATCTGGGAAAAATCAGCAATATTAGCGCTAATAGACTATAAGTCAGTGTCACTTTTAAAGTGTGCCATCTCAATCTTAAAATCCATGAGCAAAGACTTGATCAGTAGACTACCAACCCTCACCCTTGGTGCTCATTATTTTGCATACTTTAAATGTTTATCTGATGCAACACACCTGTGCTAAACATGTGGGTTATTAATAGCTTTCTGAGAAACGACCTCATGCTGAGGAGTTGAAGAAATCATTTGTGTCAGGTGTGCAGGAGAAGGGCAACATTTGAAACAGTGGTTCTAAAAAAAACAAACAAAAAAAAACCTTACAGAACAAATACCATTTCAGTAAAAAAAAAAAAAAAAAAAAAATCCAGTTTCCCAAATATCACCATAATACAAGACATTTTAAAGCAATGTTGCAACACGACTGGGAAAGAAATTCTTATTCACTGACAATTGAACGTTGGAAAAAAGTTAGAAAAAACTTAGGAAAAAAGCTAAAGTTGGAAAAATTAATAGTTCAGCCAATGTTGGAATTACACTAAACCTGAACTCAAAATCCAATATTTTGAGTTCCAATTATATAAAACTTATTGATAGCTGCAATGAAAAAAAAAATGCATTTCTATTTTATTTACCATTAATACTTTTGATTTGCTTCTCAAACATCTCACTTGTACAGCACCACACAACCTGTTTGGGTTAAACATAAATTCAGACAAATTCATTATTATGATTGCTTGGTGACCAAACATACTGATTGGCAAAACCGACTAGTTTTTAATTTTGGGACCGGATTATAGATGAATTAGTTTTGACGTCATTCTCAAATCCAACTTCAGATGGTAAATGAAACACTCCATGTGTGGTCACCAGATCTTTTTGGTTTCACAGCCATCTGGTTCCATTCATATGGGAGTTCTTGAAAATTTGTTCCTCTACATTCTCCTTTTGAGAAGTTTTTCTCAAAAGGAGCACACTAAACAAAATTTAGTGAGCTTGAAAAACTCTTTTTTCTAATGGCTGTTTGAGCTTATTAGCTTTACATCTCAGTTAATTTGTTTGTATTTTATCTTCAAGATAATTGATACCACAAGGTACCCCAAGTAGTAGAGTTTGAAATATTGGATGCGAACTATACAGAACAGTGGGTCTTAACGACTAGGATGACTAAGTGTAGTTTCACAGTGTGAAATGTGAAAAATGTATTTTCACATATTTGGATATATAAAAAATCTGTATAAATTTATATAAAATATTTCCCTACAAACATTTTCAAAGTGGTGAAAGCTTAACCAACTCTTTCAACACAACAGGTCAATGCAATATGTACTTCCTTTACAACTTCAAAATAAGAGTCTTAAATCCTATTTCACTGGGCAAAGTCACAAGATGAAAAAGTAAGGGACTCTTTTTGTCTGCCTTTGTTTCATCTTTCTTCATGTCCGTTTTCTTTGCTGTCATTTGACTTCTTATATTCTCTGTGCTGTCTCAAATAATCCTCATTACAGGCCTTAAAAATATATAATGGACATATTCAAATTTCAGCTCATTAAACCAAAATGCTTAGAAGGAGGTAGACATCTGTTTACTTTATAACATCATACTGCAAGAAGATGAAAAACACAGAATGTAACACAGGAAATGTAAAGTATATGGTGTTCTTTTGTCCACTCCTTTAGAAAGACAGATTTATGAGGGTAACTGCAGAGATCTTAGTTAAGTAGAGTGCATGCGTTTGACAAAATGCCTTTCTTGCTCTGAGTCATAACAGTTTTCCCACCTTAATTTGGACCGTATTGTTGCAAGAAATCAGGCCTATTGAATAAGATTTCACAGAAGAGTAGAGTGGGACTTAAAAACACTGAGCTCATAAAATCCTAACTGCTTCCAATTTTTTCTTCTTTTTGTTAAGATAAAGAGGATCCAGACTGACATCTATAATCTTGTCTGAATTGCACAAAACTTCACAATTTCTAATTCAAATTGCTCCCTTTTTGCTTTGATGTGGGGAAGCTTCTATGGGGCAGTTTTCACTTGTTACTTTCACGTCAGCAGAGGTCTGATTGCACCCGTCGAGGACTACAATCATTGCTCCCATTTCCTTTTCTCATTTTCATGACTCAGTCAGAATTAATTCAGCTGCCCTTTACAAGATTAGACTTCAACCAGGCAACATAGCACCCGACCATCTTTATATAATTTATATTTTGACAGATTTACACCCACACAAGAAACTTTCAGGCAGAAATCTCCAAGTATTAAGAGAACGTTCATATCCAAAGCTATTGATCACTCTTTATAGGTTTTTATGTGGATAGCCCATGCAGTCCTCGAGATTGGTTCAAAACAAAGTCACTATGAGGCATTAGTTTCCATTTAAAGAGCTAATTACCTTCAGGACTATACTCTAGCTATACAAGTGTATGACTCAAACATTCTGAGCTAAATTGATCTGCAACTTGAATTCACATTTGTCATAAATTGCATTTTTGCTCACATTAACTATGTTAATATGGCTAAACAATCAAAAAAAAGCTGCTTTCATTCATGTAATTTCCTTTTTAAGCTGTTAGCAAAATGAGTTTCTTTTAACAGTAAATTGGTAAATTGAAACTATATTGAAATAAGTTTTAACATATAAAAATACCCTTGTATTTGTTATAGTAGCCAACAAACATCAAAACTTACTCCCGCAATCAGCAGGTTTGTTCAAGGTAACAGATGAACTATGGAACAACTTTGCATAATCCAGTTTTGATGGTGAGGATATGATCCTTTGATTTCTATCAGGTTCAAAGTGATGGTCTCCACTAAAAGATTAATCAAGAAATTAATTCCACTCCACAGAGTAGGCAGTTCGAGCATATGCAAACAGCACAATAACATAAAGTGTGTTTCTGAACGCAACTAAATTAGCAAATTAACTAGATATTGCTTAATTATTAAACAGTCTCATAGCCCGGGTAACAGGTAGAGAGTAGCATTTTGCAGCAGTGTTCATTTTGAAAAAAAAAAAAAAAGTGTTTTTTTTTTTTTTCTTGATTTGCTCCGGTCTTCCATGTACATGATTAAATGTATTAGGAAAGTTCATTAGTACGTGATAATCCACGTCTGTGGGGGTGTGTCATTGTGAGCAGGTCTCTGCAATAGGTAATAATTTACCTGCTTTTATTATTTAAGTCACCAAGTATATTACTGACATGTAAAACGGTTTGCTGCCATTTTCAATTTTTTCTCTGACACAGGTACCAAGTTCTCCAAAGTACCACATTAAGGAATCTAAGTGACATTTATTTCAAATGTATAACAAAAGAAAACTAGCGACACTTGAATATGCACTCCACCTCTTTAATGTAGTCTTAGTTGTTTATTAATATCCTGTTTGTTAAATTATCTTCTTTATAGTTACATCTAAAAGTTACTTTAAGACAGCTGCGGTGTTATGGTTACAGTTTGTTCACACCACCAAGAGCGTGGCGGAGATTCCTGTGCTGCATACTGAGTATTGAGAGACATCAGTGTAACTTAATCAATATGCAGCAGCCCTAAAAAAACGCACTGTTGCCCTTGATGGTAATTGTTCCAGCTGTTTTCAAAATACAGTACACAAAGTTTGAAAGGTTTCTCAATTTACAGCTTGCATTCACTCTGAAAGGGAGCAGCTTAAGTTCATCACAAACAAAAACAGCTACTAAAATAATAATTTAAAAAAAGCTATGAATGTTTTTATGCACGAGACTCAAACTGACCTATGACTATGGGGTTCTCCTCTCATCCTCCCAAAAATAAGAAAAGTTGTATTTGAGTATTTGCTAGAAAACGTTACCACGATAAAGAAAGCTGCACTGTGGTGTTAAACACATTACTTGCTAAATATTAGAATGCTGATGTGTGCACTTACTTCAGAGCACTACTGTGGCAAAGCTCAGCCTTTGCAGAACTGCTTGTTAGCACAACTCTCCACTAACATGACAATGAAAACTGGGACAATGTAGAACATTTCAGCTATAAGATATATAAACAGCTAAACTTTTTTTGTTTTGTTTTGTTGACTTTTGTGTCTACGAGATCCCAATTATTTCCAACCACATGAAAGCTGAATAAATTGCACAGTGAGAGAAGTATGCTCAGGTGAAAAACAGGCAAAACAGCAATCCTGTCCTGCAGTTATGTGAAACTGAGCTAATACAAAGGTACATTCATACAATTTGTGAAAAAGTATCAATACTCTTACCATTTTTGCTTCCCCACCGCCTAACCTGACCCACGCACATATTTTCCTAAGACCAAGCTTGACAACACCAATTTCGGTCTTGAGTGCAACAATAGCATTTGATTAAAATATTTCACTGTAAGAACAGGAAAAAAAACAATGTGTAATGGGGTAAATCCTGTGGCTCAGTGGTAAAGCAGGTAGACCATATGCTGTACCTACACTCAACCCAGCTGTCCTGGGTTCAATTCCCAGGCCCTGGGCCATTTACTGCATCTCTTATCTTACTCTATTTAACCTCTTGTTCAGCTACTAATTTAAAAAGGCCAATCCTGCCAAGAAAAGTGTAATATAAATTTGTTATGGGCAAAATATGCTCTCACAGTACTGCATCTATATCATGTCAGCTGTAAATAATAAGGATAATTCCAGCCATCTAGCTGTCAATACATTAAAGACTCATCTTGTCACTTAATATCTTCAATCCTCTTCAGTTTTCATAATGACTATTTTCATTACACTCATTCAACTCAGTTCAGTTCATGTCACTTGACTTGCCTTATAAAAGACTCCAGACTATTGTGCAAATATGGTTACCTTGTTGATTCAATTGGTTGATCAAAACATCCACCGCCAACTGACACGCTTTCATAAGCACCGCATCTTCTCACTGTAGACGATTTACGACAGTAAACGGGTAACTTACGGCGAGTGTGACACAAGAGGCCTCATTTAGCACCGCGTTAGCTTACGCTAGCTGTCATGTTCCTGCCAATCACCAACACAAAACACATAACGTTATTATGTAGCCTACTTACATCGCTGTCATCTGATGAACAGTAGGAACAGAACCTTCCTTTGGTCCAAGTATTTTTGGTAAATCCCGCCGTGTTCTGTTGGTAGTTTTCAGAGGACTCCTTCCAAAATTGATTAGCGCAAACTTCTTTGGCAACATCGCAGGGACATAGCAAGCAAAAACGAAATTAAGCCGCGCAACTCTGTTCTTTGTGACTGGGAGAAACTACATGGCTCAAATTATGTATTGCAACCCATAACAAAACATTTTCCTTCTCTAACAGCCATTGCAGCGGTAGCTTAACGTTTTGAATGAAGTGGGTGGTGCTCCTCTTGGGTTGCCAGGTGAGGGGCTGGGCTTGGTTTGAGGTTGCTAGGTAACAAATTGTGACACCAACAATTTGCAGGTTTTTAAACAGGTTATTTTTCAGACATCAGCAGAAGAGATTTAAGTAGGAATGAAAATAAATGAGATATAAGGGAATTATTTCAGAGATCATCTGGGGATGTAGTTTTTAGCAGTATCTTTAGTTTTCTAAAAAAAAAAAAAAAACCAGGCATTATGGGGAGATTATAATAGTTAAGCGTCTGTTCCATACTCCAATCTGGAAGGTGGTGGTAATGCACCTATAAGTTGTTTGCCAACCGCCCTAAAAAAGGAAAGAAGAAGAAGATATCAGCAGAATATTTACTTGTTCCCAAAAATTACCTGGGTGTCTTTCTTTTTGCCCTTGGACTGTTTCTGGAAGCAGGAGATGCAAAAAGTGAAATTTTGCATATTAGTGGACCTTTAATTCTGGTTTAGGAATGGCCGCTACACAATAGTTTGTTTACAGCCAGGGAATAAAAGTAGGAAAAGATTAAATCAAAACCAGTAATTTAAAGAATTGATACAACTATGCTCATGTGTAAGCCAGAGCTCAAATCAAGAAATATTAGTTTAAAGGGGGAAGACATCTTGAAGTTTCACCTGCCAAACACAAACAGTGCAGCTTTAACTCTTATGCCCAGGTGGTTTCAAAACCATTTGCACCTTGAAAAATGTGACTAAGACACTTCATGAGCTCGTTAGGAAGCATCTTGTGACAACAGCCCAAACGTTTCACAGGATGGGTGACTTGTGTCAAAAGCAAAGCTTGTGTTGATTACTAGAATGAAAAAAAACCATCATTAGAACTGAGGAAGCCTGTTTAATGAGAAATGAAACTTAAAGACTCCAACTGCCTTGTTTTAAAGGCACTTATAGCACTGAATAAAATTAATGGCAGCATTTGGCATATAAATGTCACTTGTGCATATTTCAAATAAGAGTAAAAGGGCATAAAATTAAATTGACAAAATGCTATGAATCAATCTGAAGTACACTGGCCATGACAAAGCATCTCAAATATTTGTTTTGAACTATTTGAAGTAAACTTGTGGTATAACCCAAGCACATTTGAGCTTAAGATCACACACTGATGGCATAATGTAACTGGAAACACTCCCTCCAAAAAGGTTTAAAATGTGAGACAGACCTTTGTGTTGTGTTGGACGACATTCCCCCCAAATTCTTATTATTGAATAGTTAACACTGACCTTAACTTATGGAAGTGAGGGCTGTAATCCTTTAGATGTTTCCCCAATTTGTGGATAATGACTTTTAATATGATATGCTGGAGTTCCCAAAGGCTTTCAAGACTGATAGACGTAATAGATTTTGTTTCCCCATCTGTTTTTGCATTTCCTTATATTGGGGCTTGAGGTAACGCTTTCTGAGATCATTTAACCTACTTTGGGCTTTTCTAATTGAGGGATTCTTCATTCGACAGGACTGGTAATAATCAGAAAACTGAACTCAGCTATGGTTAATTGCTTAATTTTATGTATTTAAGTTCAGACAAACTCTTAAAAGGTAAATTCCTCTACACTACTGCATAGAGTAAAAAAAAAAATTGAAGACAAAAACTGAAGAAAACCTTCAGCTAGGCAGTTAAACGTAACTTTACAACTTTTGCTCTAAAATGTTCTCAACTTGCAATTTTATTCTTTAACTTAACTGTAAGTGGTAGAAAAAAAAATCATTGTAACAAGTGACTTTAGAAGAGGAACTAACGTATAAGTTGCATTGACTTCAAACATGACATTACAACAACCTTTAATGGCACATACTGAAACCAGTTCTTGCCCTAAAGTGTATTCTCTGCAGATGTTGTACAGAATCTATTAGAATTGGGTAAACAATACTTTAGAGGAAATAAACTACATTTAAAGCACCATCAGTGCTTCATGGTGAGCAAAGTCTAAAACATAGTTAGCTGTCATTTCTGGGCATCTGTGACAATTACTGATTTAAGACAAACAATTGAAAAACAAGTGGAAAAGTTGAACATTATGACCCGTGTATGTAAGGAAAGGTTCCCCTTTTAAGCCACGACTCGGTGTGGGAGGCTCACAAATAGCCCATGTGCTCTTAATAAGCAACACTTTAATTAGACCAGAAACACAAAGAAAGAAATCTGCCTGTTGAAAACCTGAGTGTTATCTATCAGAAGCGCTGGCCAATTAACAGAATAATTAACTGAACTAACGTCTCTCTTAAATGACTGTAACAGGCCGCTGTGACAGCGACGAGTGTATTTTAATTAAAGCGCCCTCCAGTTACTGGATGCATTTATAAAGCCCTCAAGGGAAGCTTTTCCAGTGAAAAGATATGTTCGTTGCAGCATGTGCATTGTGAACACTTTGTCAACGTGGGCTAAAATTGGTCACATATTGTTCGTCAAAGCTAAGTGGGAACAAAAAAAAAAAAAGAGAGAAACACAAAAAAGCCCAACTATTATTCTTCCTTGCTTACACCAAAAAGCTAATCTTCTCTGCCAGCTCTGTGACTTTCCTTATGGGCATCCAATGAAGCATGCAGATCAGTTGAAATTAAAGAGGGATCTGTAATGAAACTCCCCACAAAGCCCTCAAGAGTAACAAAATAACAAGACAGCCCATAAATAAGATACACTGAACAAGATCACAAACGATCGAGACGTGCAGGAAGTAGGAAATGGGATAATAAACGAGAGCAAGAAGTCTTCCTGGTACTTTATTGATGGGTCTACGTTGAGTCTCCATGGAGAGAAACGTTTCAGAGTGTAACACAGAAATGTCATGTAGCTGTCACATGCTATATTTAAATTAAGGAATGAAATGTCTCTATTAAAGGCACTCAGTTTGAAATGCAAATCAATGACATCTTTAAGAGCCCTGGCTTTGAGATGATGGAAGACTGAGTTCACTTTCTTAACTGCATGATTTATAAGACAAACTAGTGATAGTTTTTGAAGTTAGCAGGTAAAGCCTAATTCTTTGATGCTTAAATGTTTCAATGCCAGTGTCCTCTTTTTTTTGGATTAAAATATCAAACGATTACCTTCAGAAAACATCTTTTTGCTCTTAAAAAATTTATGGACACTTTTGAGAGGGTCTCCAAATATAAATAGCCGATTCTACAAATGGGTAAAAGCCAGTTACTCCTCAGTCCAGTAAAAATGTCTTCTGTGGAACAGACTGAGGACGGAGAAAGGTAAGTATATCGCAATGGCTGAGGTCACTGATGTAGCTTAAAAGCTCCACAATTTCATGTTCCTCCTGTGTATGAGACTGACCCAGAGATGCTGAACAGTCTGGACATTTCTGGACTGTGGCTGACATGCCTCTTCTGTGTTGTAAGGAGAGCTCAGATGACATCTGTGGAGCTGCAGACTGGGGGTTGTGGTCCTAGTATTTAACAAAGGCAGAATGTGTTCCAATAATTGGTTGACCACACTATCCTTCACTGAGAAAGTTTATTTTGGGGCGTTGAAGAAGAGCCTCCAACAAACTGCTGAATTTCTATTCGAGGAGATTACCACCTGGATTCCCTCTTGCCTATTCAAGTCATGGCTTTCAGTGCACACTAGACCAATTTGTAGGCAAGTGTGAAGTGGCTAGGATGTAAGTCAGTTCCTCCAAGTTTGTTGTCATGGTTCACAAATGGATTGCTCTGCCTCAAGCAAAAGAGTTCAAGTATCGCCAGTAGCGATATTAGGATAGAGAATCAGAGCCCTATGTGCAGTAACGCTTCTCTCTTCTCTTGTAGTGGAATAAGAGCTCTGCCAAAGAGGTGCAGCTCTTAATTTGCTTCACTCACTCACTCACTCACTCTGGCAGCTCTGCTTGGCTTGACCAATGCCTGTCTGCTAGTGAAAGAGTTGTAATTTAGGGCAGTTATAGGAAAACTTTTCCACCACCATTAGTGTGCTTCTCTTCCTCACTTAAATACTTATTACTCACTTGCATGCTTGAGGTAATCCTAAGAAGTAGAGGAAAAGAGGCTGGTATCAGGATACAGCTGAGAGGAGCCTCCGGGTTGCATATTCCCTGATTGGACTGGGTTTGTCCCTTGTTTTTGCCACAGGTTGCTCTTCAGGCTTGAGGATTCTGTTTATTACAGCCGGACAGTTCTGTTCTTGCCGGTTGCACCACTAAACCAAGAATTTGTTACAGTCTTTGACTCTATTGCTGTTTAAAACTAAACTAAATTTCAGTTTACATTTCAAGTAGAAGTTGATGTAGAACATATCGGAAATTCTAATTCAGACAATCTTTGGAGTTATGTGGAGTTCTTTCAGGCTCCATGCTGGGGCCTATGTCATTCTTAGCATGTATAATTCCTTTAGGCCATATAACTGAGCAAATTATTGATAATGCTTATCCTGTTTTTACCAGTGATATTCAGCTATGCTGCTCATTTAAGCCACACGAGGTTCACAAACTGTCCTCTATGTTTAACCGCTTAGCAAACATTAAGTAGTGGTTGAATAATCTACTTACAGATAAAGCCAGATTTTGACACTGGACAGTGGCATGTATGACAATAAACAGCAACTGAGTGACTCAGGGCTAAACCATAATCTCAAAATGTTTAAATGAAAATGTATATTTGATTAAGCTTTTTCTCTAGAACATAATTTAAAATACATTGTAAAAACATATCAAGAGTGTCAACAAGTGAACTTGAATGACATGTTTACTTGTTCCTACAAGAAGGGTCTTGCTTGTCTTCAAGTTGTCAAAAACTCTGCTGCAAGAATACTGACTCGCTCAAAAAGATGAACTCGTATAACTTCTATTTTAAAGTTGCTACACTGGTTGCCAATCAGATCTAGGAGTCATTTTAAATTTTTAGACTTAACCCTTCAGAGCTATGAGGAGAAGACAAGATCCTTCCTATTTACCCACCAATTTACTCAAATTAGATGAATGGAATGTCTATAGAACAACAAGTCATGGTGGAAGTTACATTTATAGCAGTAGCCCAAACACAAGTGGGAAAGAATTGATAAATGTGTAGTTCTATCCAATCCATCAATCTATTTCTGCACCTGGTTAATCTTTTCAGTAGTCAAGAAGCACAGGATGGGCTAAACCCTGGACAGGTCACCAGTCCATCACTGGGCAAGATGGATTGCATAGGGAAAAACATATCAGACCAGAGGGGGAAATGTGTTTGTTTCTCAAGTTTATTTGATTTGTGGTTATCAAAGACAATGCCCAAGAACATAAGTTATGAAAAAAGCCTTCATGGTGGGGAGGTATGATATGACATAGCACTTTAAAAAAAAACATAGATTTATTTTAAATCTTAAAACAGCAAAGTAAAAAAAGGAAAACAAACGACAATGGTGGAGGCAGAAAAAATGCCTAAAAAGGACAAAATCGTCATTGGAGTGCTTCTTTTTGGTGAGCCTCGGGACGGCTCGTGTATCGGTGCACCATGAGTTTATCACTCTTCATACAACCTAATCATTGTTTTTTATCGCTAGCAGTGGAGTGACAGATGTTCGTGGTTTGATCTAAGTGCTAAGGGCCGATCAGAGTCCCACTGCCGCCACCCGAACACTGTTCACTCAGATATACAAAAACCAATAACCAGGCACATGGTCATAACATGGCCCCTTAGACTTAAACCTCACACACAAGCACACATGATCACACACATCCCTCTCTGCTTGTCACTCTCTCTCTCACACACACACTGTACAGTATACAATGCACAAGCCCCAGACGCACAAAATTAAGACCGTTCAAAACACTCGATAAAAGCACAACATGGTTTCAGTAAAATTAATTGCACATGATGACATGAAATGGAGGAAGCACGGTGAGATGACGAGAAGCATGGCAAGAAGAGGATACAGTACATTCAGTAAACAAAAGACAAAGAAAAAAACATGAGGAAAAACAAGGCAAGATTAGAATCAAAACCACTGGAAAGAATTAAATAAAAATCAAAACACATAATTTTATTATTTTTTTTGTTTCTTCAGTCATTGATTCGAAGCTCTTACTGGGGCGTGCCAGGCTTACAGTAGTCCCAGTGTCATTTCAGGACGGACAGCTCGGCCCGCTTGCGTGGAGATCTTAATTGGTTTTTTTTTTCTTGATTTGTTTTAAAAATCAATGTTCACGTCTACGTATCTCTACAAACCCGACGTCATCAAAACGTCAGGTGGGGGCACTGGGGAGAGGGAGCAGTGGTAGGGTGCAAGTCTTCCGTGACCTGACGTATGCACAGGCATTTACAAAAGTGCACACACTCGCACACGCATCCGCAGATACACACACTCGCACACATACATACAGAGTGCATTTTGTTCCTATCACCCCTGGGTGCAGGCTTTTTCTTTTCTTCTCAGCTTAGCGCAGCGTGTACGCCTCTTTCTTCTGTACAAAAAAAGGCAGCCTCCTTCCCTGGAACCGGAGACTACATGTTTCTCCATACTCTTCTTTTTTTTTCCTACTATCTTCTTTTTTTACTTGTTTTGAGAGTTGAGCAGTTTGTCTGCCTCGGGGTACAGTGGGTACTTCACCGTCTCAATTTTCTCCTTGACCTTGTAGGAGGGGTAGAGGCCTGTGCGTCCCAGCTTGCGGTTGATGCCTTTGGAGTATCCGTCCCAGTGGTTGCCGGCCACGCCGATCACGTCGCCAGGCTCCAGGGGAATGTCCTCGCTGTTGCGTGGCTGGTGCGGGTAGATGGCGATCTGATTGTGAGCGTTCTGACCTCCGAAATAGTAGATGTCATCTAGGGAGTAGAAATACGAGGAGGCGTCCGGATGGAGTGTCTGCATGATCTCATAGGCTACACGGCAAACCTGACAAAAAACACAAGCAAGGATTATTTTCACAGTCTAAAACGCCGCTTTAAAACAATGAGTGAAGTAATTCATACTTTTTAAACTTTTCCACATTTTGTCATAATACAACAAAAAGCTTTAATAAATTAATACTGAACGGCTCAGCACCACAACATTAAAGATCTGCTGTTGTTGTATCAACCTTCCAGACCCCTCAGGTCTTCTGGTTCTGGTCATCCCCAGAACCAGAACCAAACGACGAGAAGCAGCATTCAGCTTCTATGCACCACATATCTGGAACAAACTTCCAGAAAACTGTAAAACAGCTGAAACACTGACTTCCTTTAAATCTCGACTAAAAACCCACCTGTTTAGAGTTGTATATGAAATGTAATCAATTACAAATTTAACAATGGCACTTGACTTAATGTCATGTTTGATTGTTGATTCTATGTTGCATGACTTTGTGTTTTTGTGTTTGTTATGACGTAAAGCACTTTGAAATGCCTTGTTGCTGAAATGTGCTATACAAAAAAAATTTGATTGATTTGATAAGTTTTGTTGATTGTATGTGACTGACAAAAATATCTCACATTTTTTAACAAGATGAAAAATGACCAATGGTGTTTGAAAGTGCCTTATGGGTTTTATTCAACCCCCTTTACTCTGTTATCCTTAAATATAACCAAGAGTAAATTGAGTCTGTTTGACTAGCACATTTCAGCAACAAGGCAGCTCAAAGTGCCTTTACATGAATCAAACATAACACAATAATAAATTATGAAACAAGCAACATGTGAAGACATAGTTGCAGTAATTATTTTGTCTGAAGATAAACGCATGGGGGAAGTGTTCCAGAAATGTTCCTCAGGTGATAAAAGGCCCATTTTATAATTAAGTTTATATGTTTCTGAAGGTTCAGATCTGAGTCCATCACTACACCCATATTTTGGGCCTAAACAGTAGTGTCCAGCTGTAATAACTGAAGCTGTGTGCTAATTCTAGATAATAACTTCACTTTTGTTTCTTTTCAGCTCACAAAAATGTTATGGCACAAATACATTAATTTGCTGCACACCTCTGTTCGTTGCTTGGATGGGTTCATAGCCATCTGGTGACATCGTAATGTAGAGCTGATACACAGCTAGTTCCATCACCTATTAGTCAAGGTGATGGAACAGCTAGGTGATATTAGTGATATCACCTATCACTAATAGGTGATAGGTTCCATCACCTATTAGTCAAGGTGATGGAACTAACTTATCTTAGTTACCATAACTAAGATAGGTTATGGTAACTTATCTTATTTGCCATAAAGGAGCATGTAAATATTAAATAAAAATGCCCCCAGGACTGAACCCCACATGTGACGTCTACATTTTAGGTAATCTCAATAATTTCTGTGAACTGCTGTTGTGGTTGTAACATGACAAAGGGTGAAAAAGGTCAAGTGGTATGAATACTTCAGCAAAGCACTGTATAGTGCAGTCATGGCAACGTGGAGTCTCCATTTCTTTCTATAGAATAGAGGGATAACATAAAATGAGCTAAGCACCTTACTCTGTGAGATATCTGATGTAGGTTTATAAACCAGGATTATGTGCTGGCATCAAGGAGCTCTCACTTTATTTTTAGGCCTGGAATAAGGCCTTTGCACTTCACATAAAAATTTGCAATAAACACGACTTAGGAAGCCAAAATAATCAAAGGAGTAATACAACATCAAAGCTGTAAATGGGGTAATTGTTTCTGCGCTTTGAAACATGTGAGGGAAAATAGGACAATGACGTTGTTGACAATCACGAGTGTCTTTAATGAAGTCGTTCCAGTTTGGCTTGTGACAAAGTAGAAAACATCAACTGCTGCTATTTTTTACAGCTGTAAAATATTATCTGTTAGCAGACTTTATCAGAAAACAAAATGCACATCAGATTATTATTTTTTGTGTGTAAAAATGAATGTATATGATTTTCAGAATCATACAGTTCTGGGCAATTTCTTCTCTAAAGCTGCAAAGAAATTGCTACCTATCAACCAAATTTATTGTTTTCCATATTACACAACTTTCAGTTAAATTTTTAATAAACTCAATTAAGAGATGCTATATAATAGCATGCACGGTTATTTTGTCAAGCTGAGAGTCAACTGCTGTGAGCAAACCTGTGAGGAGAACGTGCAGACCAGGAAGTCCGTCTGAGACAGGAAGTGGATGTCCAGAATGACGCCTCTCAGTGAGTTCTCGGTGTAACGGTTGTGAAGGCCCGCTGACCATGAGATGGAGTTATCGCTGATGAACTCATATTCCGGATACCTGAGGAAAGAAACAAACAAATGAAGATGATGAGTGCTTTTTAAGATGGTTTAGCCTACTTCATGTCACCAGACAGGTTGTATTTAAGTGATTTCTTGATTCAACAGGAATGGGTGTTGCTATTTAACTGAAAACACTTGAAACTTGGTCACTTAAGCCACCCATAATTAAAGAAGTGGGGCAATCATATTTTCACACAGTGGTTTGGGTATCTTTTTTCAATAATAAAAAGAGATCATCATCAAAAAACAAATTTTTATATTCATCCAACCTATCTTTGAAAATTTTAAGTGTGACAAAAAAAAGCACAGAAATAAACACAGACATGCAAGGGAGAATACTTTTTCACTGCACTTTAGCTGTGATTACATGCAACACAAACACTCACTTTGTCTTAGCTTCCTGGAGCAGGGAGGGATCGTCTGTGGCCAAATAAACCCGCTTCTTATCAAGATTGACGCGTCTGGCTAGTAGCTGGAATTGTTCCTCCACGTGCTTCATGTACTCCTCTATTGGATGGAAGGCTGCCTCTGTGCCCACCTTATCCGTCCTCCTAACATGGACCCTGCAAAGTCAAAAGCACACATGACTTTATAGACGAGCACTGCAGGTCACAGATAATTTCGATGAAGTCATTGTTACTTTGATGTGTTTTCAAAAGAAAAACAAAAAGTCAAACATGTGAATTAATATTTTAAATTTAGTATGTTAAATAAAGTTGTTCGTTGTATAATGCGTCCACTCTGAAAAGAATTGCTCAAGAAATTATTAAAAGAAAAAAATTAGAACTGCACTTCCGCCTTGGATTCCAACTTAAGCGCAAAAACAGCAGTCTGCTTTTCATGCCAAAATACAATCAAATAATTAATTTTCGTCATCGATTTCTCCTTTTGATTTAATATAATGTGCTGATTCCTGAAGCAGAATTAAAACTACAAAAAAAAACAAAGAACTGTATTGTTTTCTTTTGTACAACTTAACTGTGATAATTACAGTTAAGTTGTTCAACACAAATATTTATTGTGGTACAATACAAAGAAGTTCTCACGCTATAAAGAGTAATGTTTTGGTGCAATTATTTTTAGACATAAATCTATTTTCATTTTTAATACAAAAAATAAGACGAAGTAAAAGAGATTTTGCTTGTAAGAACATTTTTAAAAAAATATTAGTCAAGGTGACGAAAGCTTTGTGTGACAGCAGTCACATTATTTATTGAATGGAAAAAATGATTAATGATTTCATTAACAACTAAAATAAACAAATACAAAAAACAGAACTAAGAAACCCTAACATTAATGCTTTAAGCTTCCTTTCCTGGAATCTTTTAAAAAAATTCTCCAGCTGTTTTAATAAAATAAAAACCCACTGAAATTACCCACTTTATAAATAATTTTATTGTTGCAGTAGGAGAGCTATAGGAGAAAAACAAAGCTATGAGGAAACTGTGGCAAAGCAGGGAATTATAGTAGAAATCATAGGGAGATTCAAAGACAAAGGAAAGAAAAGAAATAATGAGCCCAGTTGTCATTCTTTTTAGCATCCTGTTCATTGCTTCCAGGGAAGACGGAGAAAAACAGAGAAATCGTGGTCACAGATTTACATGTGAGGATAAGAGCGCAGCTTGAAAACATAAAAAGACAAGAACCCTCTCTCTGGCACAGAAACATCCCTCAAACTGATGGAGGATGAAACAAAATTTCTTTCTATCCTGAATTATTCAATGACGAAACCAGCCGCCACTAAATCTGCATTGTGACATTTAGTTTCGGGGAGCAAATGAAAACTCCAAATCTGAGAGATCTCCCATTTAAGTCGGAAAACCGAGCGAGCATTTTCACATTTCCCCTATACGAGCTGCCCAACTTTTCCATGAATCAAATATTTGTACAGATATCCATAGTTAGGAAACTCTCAAAAAAATCTTTTACCAACCAGCAGAGTGAATGTGAAAGACATTCTAGTAGCTAATTGGTGCTAATTGGGGCCTGTTCTCGTAATTTTGAAATAAGTTGTGATTTTCTTGGCATCATTTTCCAGTTTGACCACCCAACACTGTCCTGGATTAGTCTGGCTAGAAGATTATTTGAAAGTGGAGATGAAGATTTGGAGGTAGTTGTCCTTCCTAATTAAAACCCACTTTGTGAAATGCAGCATGGAAACGGCTCCACTACGTGACGCAATAAGCGCCATGCTTAACAGCTGGCTCTTCGGTTTGAAAGGCTCCTCGTATCTTAGGGTTCTGATACATTTTCCATTTCGACATTTTGGTTTTTTTAGTTTTCCAGACCAGATTTTTCTGGCAGATTTTCAAATGTTTTGGACATTTAAGACTTATATAGATTTACCTTGACATTGCTCAAAGTTTAGTAGTTTAAAGTAGTAGTATTGAATACTGTATATTTTACAGTTAGTGATCTTTGGTACTTTTTCTGCAATAAAGTGGAGTCTTAATGTTTTGGTTGCAGGCATCTAAGCCAGACCTAGTTTTAGAATGAAAGATGCAGCTGAATAAATAAAAAGCACTAAAATGGCCCTTACTTGATTCCTCAGTGTGCTTTTAGCTTTGGGTTTTGCAGTCAGTAACTCAAAATAGTGATGGTTGAAATATTAAACTACAGTTGTGTTGTGGAAAGTACAAGAAAAACAATGTCATTACAATTACTGATATAAAATGCACAATGTTTGTAGAAAATTTGATTTTCAGAAGTTATAAAGCCTGGGTGGAAGAAAGTTTGGAATCTTTTTCTTGACACAAGAAACATTCTTGTCATTGGGGCAAAATAGTTCAATCTTTGTCTTCTCTGGCTGAAAACAGTTTATCCAGAAGCCAGTCACCTTTTACATGCAACCAGCTGCTAAGTTTTTTCTCTTTAAAGCATGGTCTACATTTTTGGCCAGCATTTCTTGGCCTGTGGCAAAGTAAAAAATTCTTTACTGAAGACAATGACAATGGTGTTCAATAGGTTTCCAGCAAGCAAAAACTTGCACGTTTCCCCTCTGGGAACTGCAAAACCTATCCACTGGGTCAAGGATCCATTGGAACATCTTGGGTGAGGAAATCCTCAGAGGGGGAAAGAATTGTTGTCTTTTATCTGTTCAGTATCTTTCAACCGATTTACAGATCGCAACGACTTCTTTTAACCGCTGTGTTGCATCCACTACCTTAATAAAAAAAACTCAGGCAAAAGCACAAAAAAAGTGCCTCCAAGGTTCAAAGAAAAAGAATAAACAAGCTGTTCCTAATTTCTGCTTCTGGCAGGAGATCAATCAGTGCCTGTTCAAGGATGCTCTGATTTATTTACGTGGCAAACACAAGCCAGAGAATGGAGGTGAGAACAGAAGGTTGAGTGGGTGACATGGATGTTGGAGCGTTTCATTTGGTCTCTCTGTCTGTGATCGGACAGAAGTCCTGACATCAGGCTTTGTGAGGAGCCCTCCCTTCTGCTCACCTCCTTCTTTCATGTCTGCATTTCTTTGTTCCAGTGAAACCTCTTCTTTTTCAGCCCTGTTCTCTGTCTGTCAGAGCAACAGAGGCCTTAGTGACGCACCGCGCAGCTTTCGGCTACTCCACTCCCCCTCCAGTTTCTCTTTCGAACCTAATGGCACTCTCCCACTCCGCCACTACAGTGATTCAATTCATTCCCGTCTATTCATACAGTATTGGCAAGGCAGGGCGATGCTCATGGTGGGCGTAAAAGCATACATTAATGGCATCAAACACGCCCACACAAGGCACAGCAAGTGCTGATTCTGGCAGACTGTGACAATAGCACATAGACTGAATAAATTATTTGTTAGAGACTGACCTCGGGGCTCTGGCTGTCTATCAGAAAACAGATCGAAATCAGAAACTCAGGGAAACTTGGCTTTCTGAACCGCAGCCTCCATTAGAGTTCCCGTCTTTAGAAAAACAGCTCATAATTACATACACACGAGCAATAAACTCATTGCTTATGCAACATGTGCTTTGACATCAAAACATGCCAGAGCTGTTATTAAGACGCTTCCTCATTGCGTAAAATTATAGATAATGGGGAATTAAAAGAGCAGCCAAAGTAAAGTGTTTTAATAAGCTGTCAAGGTTGCAAGGAGGAGCAGCGATTGCACAATTGTAGCACTTCCAACGCATATTCTCAGTTTGAGACGGCTCATGTCAATTCAAATCCCCCACTGCTTTCAATTGAACTGGCATATGGCGACTTGAACGGAGGGAAAACATGACTCAGAATATGCCAGCACAGGGAGCCATCAAGCCTGCAGTGATGCACCTGATTTTGTCATGTTTGTTCCACTCATGTATTTGATATTTTTATTTAATCTGTTCCCCCCAGGAAGTTGAGCTCACAGTTTTTGCAAAATTGTTGTTATTTGTGTGTGTTTATTTCACAAATGAAGTCAAGGTGTTCAGAAAAAAAAATAAATAAAAAATCACAATTCTGTTTCGTCATCAAAGTCAAAATATTAACAGTTTTGTGGAAACGGTACCTGTAGGGGAAGGGGAAATGCTGAAATTGCTCTTCTTGTTTCATTGCAAATCAGACTTCTGACTTAAAAAGTTGGAGTTACCTTACCAACCTTAAGTTTATATTTATTATGGCTGACATGCAGAGAAAACATAGCTAAAAACATGCTTCTTTGTTTTTTCTTGAGATGCACACAGTTGAGAGAAGAATCTTATTATCAGCTTCTGTTGCATCTAGCTGTTAGAACAAGTCAAGAACCTTTTATGAGCCGTAGCAGCCAGCCACCATCAGCTAATCACATAATCTACGACGTTTGCCCTTATCATCTATTAAAATCAAAATTATTAGTCAACATATTTTGTATGTCTTTCTTAAGAACTTCTTTAACAATTTGCAATTGTTCTACCGATGTATAAGAGGAGAGGGGGCAAACTGCAGTCATGATGGCACTTAATAAGTAATTTGTTCATTAAGGAGGATTGCCTCCAGTTGTGTTTGGCTCCCGCCATTGGCTGGTTCTGTATGAGCTTCAGTTTAGGAACAAACATGGGAAATAAAAAGCCTGCTTCACTACCAAATGAGCCAGGTACACCAGGCGAGGAGGCGGGTTTGTATGTTAACGTTTTATTTCACACCCCATAATAAAGGTACGATGAATCATGAACATCAACACCTAATGGGCCGCCTGAAAAGACAACGCCATCGTGACTTTTTTAAGCTACTAAATGAACTCTATGAAGTAAGAAATGTTTGTCTCACATGTTCTCTTAAACAATTATAATTCTAAATGGAAACTTTTGGACCCATGTTTGATAGACCTCCTCAGTCCTTGCAAGCTGAAGTACAAATTTTGTACAGCTGACCAAATAAATCTTACTTACTTATCCTGTTTTAATCAGGTTTAATTGTGCAGATGATAGTATTTAAATGAACTGAATGCAGAGGCTCCACTTCATTACAACAGAAAGTAATTTAATTGATTAGTTTTGTTTTTTTTAAAGGTTTGTGGATAGATTAATGAATGAAAAAAAATCTGAGTACATAATGATTAGACAATTAGGTGGTCATAAGTGGAGGATTATGCATGGCTTCAAAAAAACAAACAAGATTGAAACAATTACTAACTGGAACCAGCACCTCAAACAAATATAGGGGCCATATTATTTCCGACTGCCTGTGTTCCCAACTAGAGACAGACAACATGATGTTTTATGCGAGTTAAATATTCAGACATAGAAGCTTCTTTTGCTCTCTTTTTACACCAGCATACAAAATTAAAATCTAAATAATGGATTCAAACAAGAAAACTCAGAAGGCGAGTTATTTTTATTTAAATTTTCCGCTCCAATCGTACTGAACACACCAAGCTGATGAGCACACAGAGAAATCTGACCTGCTGGTAACCACACTGGGCACAGGGAGGATGCAAGCATGTTTTTGACTGAAACAGCACTTTCTCTCTGGGTATTCTGGCTAACATTACACTGCACTAAATTGTTGCGAGTTGGATCTGTACAGTCGGCTGCTCCTAGTTTATGGCTGCAGCTCGGGTCTAAGGGGAGTGGCTCGGAGAGAGTGATGGCGACGTTTGGGACTTGTGTGAGTCGGCCGAAAGACTTTGGGGCCAAAATGTCGTCCTACATCTCTCGACACCCTCTCCATCAACCCAAGCCCGTCCTCCTGTTGCCCGATCTTCGCACTACTTCTGTGGTTTACTTTCAGTTCAACCTTTACATCCTCCACATTGGTTTTAGATGCACACAGGTTTTTTTCTTGCAGCGTGACTTCAGTGCGAAGTGGCACTACTGAAAGCCAAATAACGAGATAAAATGATTCATTTTAATAACCCCTCTCCGGGTGACATGGATAGAAAAAAGGGATCGGGCTATGTGTCGTGTGTTGGGAGTTGTACAAAGGAAAGCACAAAGCGCAGTGATAGAAACGTGGAAAACTGCGAGAGTTGGAGGAATGTAGGTGCAGCTGGATGCCTGGGGAACATAAGAGAGACTGTGGAAAATATTTGAACAACCCTGAAGCAGAGTGAACAACCGAAGACAGAGGAACGATCACAAATGAGGAGATCTGAGGGCCAGGGTTTGGTCTGAGAGGATGGGAGACCAAACCCCCTTTATGTCTTCATCTGAGGGCACAGATGAAGACATAAAGCAGCAACATGAAAGTAAAACAAGACAGTTAAGATAAGACATGGGTAAACCTTTAAAAAACATTCTACACTAAGTCATTTGTTTTAAACATCTTCCTCAAACAAACAGACAGAATTAGTCTTATGGGATTCTGCAGAAACTTAAAACTATTCGAAAGGACCTGAAAGTCATTTCAAAGACTTCCCAGTGTCTGACAGTTAACCAGTCATCATGCTTATTGCCTTTTTAAGGTAAATCCCGTATCATCTGCAACAAGCTTCAATGTGGGCTAGAAAAACTGCCAAGAATTATTTGCAAAGTCTTTTTGATTTCATATTTAAAATGCTGCTAAAGAAGAATGTCACGACTGGAGAAAACGTTAGCCGACAGAGCATAAGAGTAGGTTGGCGCAGCGCCTGATGGGGATTTGCTGAAACGTAAACAGCTAAAAAATGTACAAGCTTTTAAGAGAGTGCTGCTCTCAAAATTGGTCTGCAGTATTTTGATAGGGTGCTCTTCAAGTTCACAGTCCATCATATAACTTTTGATAGATTGTGAACAGCAAGTGAGTTGGAGCTCACTTGCTGAACTGGACCAAGTGTGTTTAAAACAGTGGTGAACTCCTGTAGATAGCCCAGTCAAAACAGCAGTAATGAGGCATATAAAATAAACCCTATTACATAGTATTATCTGAACTTTTTATCTAAACTTTATACGTGTAGTTTCATAACAGTGATATCCAGACTTAGATAGGTGACAGACAATTAGCCAACATAATTTGCAATATGGAAATGATTGTAAACTGTGGAAAACCAATTCATGGGTAAGAGAGATTTTTTTTTAATTTGATTATTGTATGTTATACAAAATACCACTATCAACCAAACATATTTGACAGTTTATTGATCCACATATTTTACTAACCTTTTGATTAAAAAAAAGGATTAAATTAAAATGAAAATATAACGTGTAGATTATAGGATTTCCTATGAAATATCATATGAATGAAAAACGTTCAAAAAAGAATAATCTTCTAATCTAATTTGAAATACAAGAAAATAAAACAGACATCTTCACATAGTCTGATATTTTTGGACAATTTTTGTGTTTTATGCTTTTATTAAGAAATGAACATCTTTCAAATTAATGCCCACCGTTTTAAACTTAGTATTAATTTTAACAAAAAAATAAAAGCTTTATTCTTTAAACAGTACACTTTAGGAAATAATACCACTCTTTTGTTGTCTCTTCCTATAAACAGACTTATCTGTGGGCTGAATTTAGTACAAAGGAGCACATACTGCATGTATTTCAAACTATATTTAGCTATGAAAAAGAAGTATTTGATAAAACCTAATTGCGTGTGTGGGATCATTTCAAAATAAACAACAAATACACAGATATAGATCTTTTTGTGTTTAATATTTTCTGGATTATAGAGGTCATTGATACAAAGTGAGGCTACTTTGATTAGATGAATAATGCTTAATAATAGCACAAATTGATAAATTCACTGTGATGCTCTGGCTTTTTGAAATATTGGTTGACAGCGAAGGAAATGAAGCGAACAGTTCGCCTTAATTAACAGCGGCCATTGAAGATAAAAGAACAGATGCCAGGCCACTGCATCTAATAAAAAGTGTAGTTTCCTTGTCTCGTCCAATTTCATTTAATTTGAAACAGCCTCTAGCATTTAATTCTGCAAGTTCTTAGCTAAACTGAAGGAGCTGATTTGATATGAGGTCACTGAGGGCAACAGCAAAAACAAGAAATGATCAAACAAACTGCTTTTAAAAGATAAATAAATAAAAACCTCTGAGTGATGAGTACAGAGTGATGAAATTTCTTTAAACTAGTTGATTTGCATGAGCATAAGCCGAGTATACGCCGGCAGTGCAACAATACAAAGCAAAACCCTATAATGAGTAACATTTCAGTTTCTTTTCTCTAATAGTAAAGAAATTCTACTGTAGAGGAATACCATAATAACTGACTCTTTTGTAACCACTGAATTAAAGCAAGGCCGCAAACATATAAAAGAGAGAGCTAAGTGTCCTTACCCGATGATGGGATGTTTGAAGCCCAGCTTGGCGGTGGTCTGCTGGATCTCCTTTTCCAGCCACGCCTGAGGGCGAACAAGATACTTGACGAACTGCGACACCCACCAGACAGACGGGTCGCCATGCAGACGCTGCAGACGCGGGGCCAGGTCCTCCGGGATTGCCAGAGGTAAGTAGGGGGGCCGAGGGTGTAGACTGTCCACAATGGGCAACTCCACAACTTGAACATCCTTATCATGAGCCTCACCTAGATCAGAAAACATACAAAATAATTGATAAGGATAAAGAAAATCCCTGTTTTTGGGCCCATAAATGTGACCTATGACATCTGACACTAAGATATTAGCAGTGCCAATGATGACCAATCTGATCCACCAATCAGCCATTGTCCAGTCACACTTTTTAAAGTTCCCATTGAACTGCTGTTCAAAGAAGAGGCACATCATCAGCTCTGTGAAACCTTATAACTCAGCCGTTTCATTTTCATTACTTGGACTTAGAATTTTAACATCACTTCTGTCATATAACTTTTGACAGAAGTCAAAAGTTATATGATGGACTGTGAACTTGAAAAAGGAATCTGGAATTTTGGGTAATGTACATAAAAGTTTCATTACATGATCTATTACCATTGCATTTTCAGATGATTTGGGTATGAAATTTTATGTTTACGCTTTGTTAAAAGGCAGCTGTCGTCAAATTTAAAGAGATGAGCAAGTTTTCCATTAGGGAAACTCCAGAGAAAAAAAACATTACACAAAAAGCAGGTGAAACATTGTTTATCACATTTCATAATATTTGCAGCAACATTTGATCCTAATTTTGTCCACAAACAGTTAATTAGACTGAGTTACATTACCCATTATTTCTTTTGTTTCAATTTTGTTACATTACAAGCCGATTTATGGAGTCGCATTGGTGAGTACACAATACTATGGAATACTGGTGCATTATCTTACTCTACTTTAAAGCCACAAATTCATCAATTTTATTACCTTTTAAGAAACGGACTGGGACTTGGTGGCCGCAAATGTCTAATTTTGGAGAACTAATTGGTGTCATGGACAGAAAAGCATGTTTTAAGTTTTAAAAAAACTTAAAACATCTTTTAAGTTTTTTTAAATCTTTAAAGATTTTAAAAAAAGATTTTTTTTAAATCTTTATAAAAAATCTTTTTAAAGATTTAAAGATTTTTAAATATTTAAAAAGATTTAAAAATCTTTTTAAAGATTCTTTAAAAAGATTTTAAAGAATCTTTAAAATCTTTTTTAAAGATTTTTAAATCTTTAAAAAAGATTTAAAAAGATTTTTTAAATCTTTTTTTACCAAAGATTTAAAAAACATTTAAATCTTTGGTAATCTTTTAAGTAGTTGTCATGATAAGGTTTTAGCGTTATTGTTTTTAATTTGTCATAAATAGCAGGAATGGTAAAAATAATTAACCATGTAACCATAATCAGGCTTCATGACTTTCACCTGCCCTTTCTCAAAGGCTACAATTACCTTTCAGTCCACTTAAATAGGAAAAGGAAGTGGTGGTTTGTGAACCAAAACTGGGTGATCCAAGGGTTGAGTCCTGCTTGGAAGCAGCCCCAAGAAGAAAGGTTGACAAGAGCTGATTATGAAGGTCAGTCCTCTGGACTGCACAACAACCTGAACTGCCAGACTTCCCTGACCATCAAGGCCAAATGTGCACCCAATACATAAATGCAGAAGCTGTGCACCTGCGTGTCAGAACAAAGGTTACAAGCATGTACAAGCCTGCAAACTGCATGTATCTACACACACTAATTTATAAAAATGTGCACATGTGAAAAAAGAGTCCTGTGAACTACAATGAATGTGGTCAGACTTTGATAAGTTATGTCGGTCCAACTAAAAATTGCAACAAACAGAAATTGCATTCACACTCTCAAACTCACACAAAGAGCTCCAGCTAATCACATCTTGCCAGAAGGGATGTGCCTGGCAGACACAACCTTCACTCCATTTCAGTCTTAAACCCAAAGCTAGGTTTTCTGGTGTGTGGGTGTGTGTGTGTACGTGTATAAAACCCTTGAATTATGTAAAAAGACAAGTTTTGAGACCTGTGCTCTGTCAGACTAAAGTGACTTTCGTAACTGCCATACACAGGCTCTAGCACAGCTGCAAACACAGCCTCCATAAGACGCTTCCAAATAAATGCCATAATGACTCGTTAAAAACGCCCTTTCACAGAAAAAGAGCAGCTAAAAAAATATGCTAAAAACAACTAGAGGAAAAAAGGCTTGGATTTGTGTGTGTGCGCCGGAGTATGAACTGAATATAAATTAGAACAAGCATTAAATATTGAACAGAAAAAATATTCCCAGGCTCGTCTTTGCTTATATAACAACATTGGCATGATTCATAGAAGGGGGAACGGGCATATTTTGAAGCCTGCTTTTCTTGGCACAGATGTAGAGATATGAAGTATGTCTGCTTCTCAGTGCTACTTAATTAGATCACAAAGCCTCTCTCAAGTATGTCTTAACTGCACAACCTCGGCATATGTTTTCTGTAACAGCCTCTTCCGATGCATATGGATCTGAACTAAAAGAAAAGTTCCTGTATTGTATTTGGAGTCTAAGATGTGTACTGGCCCTAATAAATCTTTCATAAGAGACTATGAAACTGGAGAACCGAGAGTGACACCATCAAGACACAAAGTGCTGAGCTTCTCCATTCATAATACATTTGAGACAGAATTTATGATCTTTGAGATCTCTTGTTTCAGCCTTTGCATGTCAGGGAACATTATGTTTCGCCTTCTGCTCTCAGCATCACGCGCAATGCAGAAATATTTTCACAAAGGAGTGCACTTTCTTGGACAAATTATCTTTTTGGTCAGTCACGGTTTTAAAGATAACCCGGGTTTCTATATGTGAATTTGAACTTAGCGAGAAGAGGAACCTTCAGTTGTTCTAATCTGTGCTTCAAAGATGCAACAATATGCAGAATTAGGCAACAGGACTAGATCTGGGCATTGATACTTATTATTAGATCACCAAAATCCCAGCATTATGCAATTCGAGTTTCTATATTTTTGTCATGCTAATTATGACAATTTAAACGATTATCTTAAAAATATGTGTACCAGGTTAATGGACATTTTTTGCCTAAACAAAAACATTTTTTGTCTTTTTTAAGAAGCTGATATCTTACAGGTTTACCTGTTATTTGGCACCTTCACCAAATAATTGCAATTTTACAGTTTAATTCATCCCCTCCCAAAAAAACCCGACAAGAAATGGAATTGTTTACTGGAAGAATTAATATTGAGCATATCAATTTGTCAAGGGGACGTTTCTTACCCCCTGGGACAGTTGACAATTCAAAGCAAGTTTTCCTTACAGCTTAAAGTAATTTCAGAAGAGATTCAGTAACATGACTCCAAAAAGTGAGATCTATAGGCAAAAAAAGTTACTTTCCCCATTATGGGTTATGTTTTCTGAGTCAAGTGAGCTAAACAAGCATCATAAACACAATAGCTGAAAATAGAGAGGACCACAAAGTTCACACGGTCTCTAAGCTAAAATATACACAATAATTTATGACCATTTATCTACAGCTTAAACCATGTTTAAGTACCCATTTGCTTAAACATGGTTTAAGCAAGTGGTTCAGTATGTATTTCATTTAATTCTCAAATTAAAACTAGTTAGCCAGAGTAGGAATCAGAAATTTTACTCTATCAAAGTAAGATCAAATAAATTTATGTTAAGGCAGAGAGTTTTTACTACAGGGCTTTAAATATTGCATAAATATATATTTTTAAATGTTCATACTATTATACACTGCCCAGGCTTTCATGAACCACAATCATTTTCCAACTTTCCTTGGATCAAGACTTAGCAGTTTATATACATCTCAAGAACTATCCCTAAACAGGCCTTCAGATTTCATTTTTTTCATTTCATCCCCAAGCCGTCTTACAGAAATTCACATACTGACACATGCAGCCAAAACAACTTGCTTTGTTCATTGTGAGATAATGATTGGATGGTCAAGTGACAACCCAAACACTGAAATGAATGCAGGGCATCTCCAGTGACTCATCTGGCCTCAACTGCCCCATTAGTGCCCAAGTAGGCCAGTTCAAGTTTGACTATTGACAATTTTAAAGCATGATACTTCCAACTCAGTTTCAAAACTGACGGCAAAAAATATATGCAGTTCTATTTATAACATGTAGCACTCCATTATCCTGGATGGCTGAGGATCTGCACCAACCTTTCTAAAGACAATAAAATGAAGCAAACTCATTTTTGTATTTGACCAGCCCATCACTAATCTATATTTCCTTGTCCAACGGTTAGGTTTTCATTTGGAATTATATTATTTTCCACTTTTTTTAGGCAATAAGCAATTTAATCTCTGCGGTGGAGCAAATCCGAGTTGAGGGTTATGTTTGTGTGAATGTGCATTTGTTGCAATGTTTTGTTTTTTTCCCCCTCCTCCATTTCGCATTTGCAAGAAGAAAATCAGCGGGTCCAATAATAGCTCCATCGCTATCTTTGTCTTTATCTTCTCCTCCTCCCCTAAAGCAATATGTTTCCTTGACAGAAATACCATGTCACAGACACACATAGCATGCATTTTCTTTTGGTCTGTAAGCGTCTCAGATCCCAAGAGAAGCACTTAAAAGAGAGCAGGCTATCCATGTTATGATTTGTGGGGAAATTGGAATTTTGCTGGTTTGAGGCATTAGGCTCCAGAAAAGTTCACTCCCTGTGTAAGCATAAACAACATGAAAAACAAAATTGAAGGCACATTTTATATAAATACAAACAATAGGTTGTGTTTTGGTTTCAGTAATACAGCATAGAATAAATTCTATAACTTACGAGTCACAGAATCAAACCAATGATGACAGTTTTTACATTAAAAAGCTTCAAAGAAGTCAAGAGCCTGTATTTACAGTGTTATCCTATATATGCAAACACTAATCAATCAGTGTAAATCGCTTTTTGGGCGTAAACAGCCATATGGCACATATGGGTTCTTAAAATGTAGCTTTTAATACACATACACACACACACACATAAATGGGAAGAAGGGAAATACATTAAAAAGCGAAAAAGGACATATGAAAGGCGAGAAAATATGAGAGAAAAGGCAATGGGAGAGCAGGAGATAAGAAGAGAGAGCCCAGGAGAGCACAAGTCAAATGAAGCAATATGATAAAAAATATAGAGCTGAAAGAATTCAAAGATGAGTGCAGAGAAGCTATGAGAGAGAAAATAATTGAGGTAAAAGGCCGCACTAAATGCTTAAGATCATAAGTAGACTCTGTTAATTAGTGCTTTAAATTTTTTTGGCGTATTGAAATAAATATACATGCAAAACTGTATAACGACTGAAACTTGTAAAATATTATGTTACAAAAACAAACTTGTATTTTATCAGGATTCTATGTGATAACCCAGCACAACATAGAGTAGAACTGTGAGGTGAATAAAAATGATGTATAGTTTTTAACCTTTTTCACACTTAAAAATCTGAAAAGTGTAGCAGGCATGTGTATTCAAGTCCCTTTACCGTGACTGTGCTAAATAAACCAAGTGCCACCAATTGCCCCGAGATGTCACAGAACTAAAAAAACACTGAAACCTAAAATTCTACCAGAACTAGTTTAGTCAGAAGGGATGGATTTACTTTAATCTAAATTATTTCATTGTAACTGGAAGTATCTTCAGGGTTGTTAACCTGCTTCAAGTTGAACCTTTGATAATGTTCTGAGTCTTTTGCAGTCAAAGTATGAAAACACTGAGGCCCTTTCAGAACAGCTGTATTTATACTGATATTAAATTCCACAAAGCTGAGCTTTATTTACCAGCTAGATTACTTATATTTGTAAAATAATTTTGAAATGATGTAACCTTTTCCTTCCACATAACTATAATTATGTGGTACCTTGTGACTATTTGTCACAAAATCTCAATAAAATGACATGAATACTTTTGTGAAGCACTGTATTACAATGAGGACTGAAATTGAGTGCAGAACTACAGGTAATTTATTGCGTTTTTATTTCCATGTCGTCATTTTTTATTTTTTTGTCATGGCTTATAAAGTGGGAAAATCCCACTCACACAAACACCATTTACTGTTCCTCAGCCAACAAGGGCAGTGAAGCAGAACAGAGAAACGAAATCTTATAAACCCATTTCTATCCTGGGGAACTCTATTGGCACGCCCACTCCTGCTTGTAAAAATTTAAAGCTTTTACTGCTGCTGCAGCATTTCTCTGGTACATACACAGAGAGATCTGAGCGATATACACTGAACACATGAAGGTGTTGAAAGTGCTGGACAAAGCTGCAGGCCTTTAGCAATCAGGACAGGTTATGGATCATCTGTGTTTCATAAAAAAAACTACCTATGGCTAGTTTAAGGCTGTTTTTATTTTTTTGCAAAATGAGAAAGTGACTGTCATTGGTTGCATAAAAGCTACAGATATGCTGCAAATATAAAAGTGACAAGACACCAGTGTGCAATATGGGCTGGGAGATATTTGCACAAAGTTGATGCAAAGCTGCGCCTTCCCTTCAAAGTTCAAATTCGCTACTTTCTAAAAATGGGAGCGAATAATAATAATAAATAGGATTCAAGTAAACCACCAGCATCTGTCTGAGTCACTAACAGCAACAGACAACCAAACAACCATCACGACTGAAACAGTAATGATATCTCTGCTTTTTACTCAGCGGGATGCAACCTCACTGCTCAGCATGCACACAAGTCCATATACAGTTTGTGCAACAGAGGCATGTTTTTCTGTCATCTCGCCTCCCTCTGGCCCCTCGGTTGGTGCATAAACTACTTTTTTGCGTCAGACACTCTCATGAGACCTAAAATGAAATGAATAAAGAGCAATTAAGTAGGAAAGATAAAAGCATAGAGCTTGCCTTCTTTGCAGAAAATAAAATAAAATTACAAGCATGTCAGTGACAGAGGGATGCAAACGTCCGGGATTAGCAGCTAATCTAAAGGTGACAATAAATTCAGAAGCTTTTTAAGTAACAGTGCAAAAAAAGTTGAGTGAGCATCCTGGTTACAAATGTACAATATGTAGCAACACAATCACTGATTTACGTAAAATAAGTAAAAGAGTTAATGTTGTGAAATGTAATTTATGCTTGTGCTTAACAGAAAGGTTGTTTTTTTTTCTCGAACAGCCAGTTAGCATTCATGACCCCAAGATGTCTCTTTTTTCTGCAACTCTGAGCTTTAGAGTTTTTTCATCTACTGTATCTTTTCACTGTGAGAAGTGACAAGACAAGACTTGAGTCAATGTCCAGTTTTGTTTTTGCTTGCTATAAAAACTGTTTACAGTAGCTATTTTTCTTTTGGCCATTTTCCTTGAATGGGATGTATGGTTATCTTCACCAATTTGAAGAGAAGAGTGGGACAATGCTCCTACAGTAAAATATTAGTTTACTTTTAACCCGTCGTTAGCTGGGGTGTTAATAATGGTGGAGAGCACTGTACATCAACCATGAAATTGCAGAACCCCCAACATAACAAAACCTAATTTAACGCATATGACTTTAGGCTTCTCGTGCTGTTTATTAAATGGATTTTTGTTGTTTACAGTAAAGACTTATTCGAATAAAAGACAAGATGTTTTAATGGTGGAAAACAAGGAAATTAAAGACTTTGATGAATTTTTAACCTTCACCAAACACAAATAAAGGTCCTGCCAACAACAAGGCTGTGCTGATATGACTGGGCTGCTGCATGTATGAGCGAGAGTGAGAAATGCAACAAGGAACCTCAGTTTAAAAATATAATGTGCTCAGAACCTGGTGTTAATGGACATTTACTTAAACCAATGCTAAAAAAGCTCTTAATGGAAACATGACAAATTTAAAGGTACATACCAGACACATAACGCTGACTGCATGTTCATAATTTATTAGAAAAAAAAATGTGTGAAAAAGTAGTTGCAAGTTTAAAAAAAAAAACACTGTCTCAATACTCAGGATGACATTAAATATTGATGTCAAAATGGATTTTTGGGAAAAATATGTTTACGCTGCCCAGCAGCAGCTTTTAATGTGAAAATGTAAGAGCCATCAGTGAATTCGTGCTCCAGTCCAGGGACTGCAACTGAGAAAAACATGCAGAATTAAAACTTCATAAGCCTGCTATGATTGGTGGAATTTATTTCCGCTAAACCTGTGCTGAAATGGATATGAATGTAAGGAAAGGATTAATCGACTCAGTTGAAAACTGCAAGCATAAATAAGACAGAAGGGCAGCGGTTGTGTTTACAGGAAATATATCCCAAATGATTTGGTTTTGGGTTTTTCTGCAATAAAACCATTACAAAGTAACCTCATCCTGTGTTGCAGCAACAATCCATCAAACTTTACTTTTACATGAGAACAATAGCTCAGGAACATTTTTTAGATGGTATTATTCAAAAAAAAGTTAATTAGGTAACTTATCATAATTACTGCTGGCAGGGCCAATAGTAGAGCAGAAGTGGCCCAAGGTTAAGCAGATTATCAATTAGCAGAGGTGGGACCAAGTCACTCTTTTCCAAGTCTAAAGTAAGTCTCAAGTAAAGATGGTCAAGTCAAGTTTCAAGTCAGGAGCTTGGAATTTCAAGTCCTTTCGAGTCCTTTTTTTAAACAATGTTCAATCACTAAAAATATATATTTGGTGGAATTTTTAGCTAAACTTTGGAGATGTTTAATGGACCAAGCTGTAATGCAATCAGTGATAATTGGTTATTATTTGCTGAGATGATTTTGAAGATCAATCACAAAGATTAAACTCATAGCACCAGACTGTAGCTATGGTAACACAATAATCGACCTATGAATATTATTTTTCTGTGCTTTGGGAAGCAAACTGAGTCTTAAATTTAAATGTTAAACAAATGTCTAATTTTTCTACACTGAAACCAATAAATCTAATTCAGTTATACATAAATACTCCCATTCTCAATAAACATGTTCAAATGATAGATCTGTGAACTGTGTGAAAACCCAAGTACTTAGCAGCTGCCTAGTTCACTTTGCCGTTAGCGCTGCGCTAGCGCTAACTGCAGCTCATAGTGTGACTGTGTCACTGGAGTTGTACCCACCTGACCAGTGTCCAGTGGAAGCCCCGGACCGGTCAGTGCATGTGTTGCTGACGGGCAGAAAGACGGTCTCCCAGCCGCCGGGGGCGTAGCGCCAGTTGTGCGACTCCAGGATGAGCGTGCGCTGAGTGCCGTATGCGATCATGAAGCAGTAGACGACGTGGTGGAGCTGGCAGCCGTAACCGCAGCCCTTGTTGATGTTACACACCAGCTTTCTCGCCTTACTGCAATCTGGGGGATTCTGAGAAAAAGGAGAGAGTGTTTCAACGTTTTTTTATAGCTCAACTTTCACCTTGAGTTTCTTAGAAGACTGATCTCATACTCGTAATAACACACGGCTCATATTGTTTTATTAGTTTTCACTGCCAGCCTCGTACTGAACTCTGAATTTTATGTTGCCTACTCATGATTTTCCCCTAGTTTGTCTTTTATCTCCAGTTGTCTTTTTATTCAATTATTCTGCTTTACTGAAAAAGGAGAAAGAGGCTCCACTTTTTATTTTGTTGTAATAAAAAAAACAACCTTTTATTTAAGGACATGCAAATTGGTCAAAGTGTGTTGAAGATCCCATCCGACCAGGTTTCCTGCACCTTTTTACTTTCAAATTTTTACTTTTGTATTCTCAGATATCTCTGACGATTTAAAAAACAAGCAAATACAAAAGTACACTATTAATTTACAGTAGATATTTACAGATGTTTTACCTCCAGTGGATGGATAGATTGGAGTAAAAAAAATGAAAAAAAAAAACAAAGAAGAAAGATTAAAGCAAAAAAGAAAGAATGCAAGGAAGGAAAAACGATGAAAGGATGACATGAATAAAGCATGAAAATAATTATAAAAGGAAAGAACGAAGGACTAAAGCAAGAAGGACTGGGGGAACGGAAGGGGAAAAATGAAGGAAGGAGGGGATCTAAAATTGAATGACAAAAAAATTGAAGATGAAGAACGCAAGATAAAAAGATTTGAGGGGTGAAAGAAAGAACGAAAGGAATCAAAAGAAAGAAGAACGAAAGGATAGATGGATGGGCAGTCAGATCGATGAACAGCAAGATAGATATATGAATGGATGAAAAGACAGATAGAGAGATTAATGGGTTTTGCATTTTTCTTAACCAAAAATGGGAAAATGAATGTCAGAGGAGATCCGCATATTTCTTCCCACTCTGTTGTATTTTTTTGTCTTTGTTAATCTCAGTCTGGAGAATACCTCAATCAAATTCAAGACTTCAAATCTGTGTAGGAACCCAGATATTCACTACAGAGTTATTAATTCCTGAATAATATAGAGCTATTTAATCTATATTTGGCTTCTGTTTCAATAAAAGATAGAGTGCTCTTTTGCAGCTGTTTTGGAAAATTACTGATTGCTTTCAAAATAGGCTGAATGCCACTGACAGACACTGAATAATTTCCAGGTCTAGTCCTTTCCGGTGATTTGTTAACAAGAAAAAATAAAAAATAAAGAATAGTGCCAGCTCTATACTTTAATCTTTTCATTGTTGCTTTTGTTTTCTCTTATTCACGTTTTCAGTGCTGCTTTTGCTTCACTGTCGTTCTCTTAAGCTAATTCTTAAGCCGTCCCTCTGCTCTCTCGGCTTCCTATCTTTTAATATCCTTTGTTTCTTCCTCCTTCTCATTTTTCGATGCCCTTTCTCTCAATTCATCAGCTCAAAAATTAGCTGCGACATTATGCAGTTTGAAGGGAAGAATACCGAATAAGAGGGGCTGGGAGAAGGAACAATAAACTGTCTATTTTACGTACAGAACAAGTGGAACGCAACAGATTGCTGCACGCTATGTCACCGACGAGATGCCGGGCGGGTTGTGATCCGCTCTGCAGCCGATCTGAGCGACTCGAAGCCAACCGGCTTCCTAAACAGCAATTATTCGCTGATGGGAGTGTTTTCCTCATTAGGCTGCTGCAGCTGTGGATAGTTCAGAGTAATCAGGACGCCCAACACCCACCGGCTAACGCTGCCTATCACACGCTAGCAGGAGAAGTAAAGGGGAAAACAGGAGAGTAAAAAAAAAGAAAGAAATGAGAGATTAAAGTTTTTTTAAAAAAGGTGGTATTTAAAAAGAAACAAATTAGCAAAAGAGGACAAGAAGCTGGCCAAAACTGATTAACGCTTCTCTTTCTCAATAACTCAAAGTACAATGGCCACAAAAAGGGACACGGCAACCCACACAGGTATTTCCTTCTATTTCCAGAATCCCAGTTCACCAGCAGCCCCACGGGTGTGAGCTAACCCACTAAAATCTACAGTCAGTGGCATCTGATTACATAGGACCTTCTCAAAGCTTTCTTTCTTTATAGAGAGGCATGTCACTGTATCTGCGTGAGGTCACTTTATGGCACGAGTCGTGCCGAGACGAAGCCGCCGTCACTGGAACCCGGTGTTGCTAATGGTGGAGCTGGAACGGCTCAGACCCGCGGAGAGGAGCGGCTCAAGGATAATGACGCCAGCTGCGCGCACGGGCAGCGTGCTGTAGGTTAAGTACCTCTTTAAATAATATTCTTCTCACATATTAACACCAAGGGTCAGCAGCGGAGCGCTTCGGGTTCGGGCAGACCACAGAGTTATTGTTGGTTTAGGAGCGATGGCTGAAACCAACTGAATATGACAGAATAATAACCTCAGGTAATTATCCACAGTGCTCCCCCTATCCACTCAGTTCAAGATGCTTAAAGTGAAAGTAGGACGTTTCATGTGCTCCGATTGGCAAAAGACCTGGAGTAATAAAAGAACAGTTCATCACTGCTGGTATATTCATATCAGGCTTTGTATTATTATTGGTGTTATTTTAGAAATAAGAAATAACACCAGTAGTGCAACACTGACAGATTTCACCAAAGTTTTAATGAGCAATATAAAAAATAATCAAAAAAATTTCAAATACTCTGAATAATGGTCCGCAAAAAAATCTTAATGACATTGAACCTATTTTGTTTGTTTGTTGACAGTTTATGGCCAATTGATTTTTTTTCAGCAACAGAAAGTCGATGTGCTTTCAGTCTGACGCTCACTAGAAAGTTCCTCATTTTTCAAGTCAATTTCAAAACACAAAGTAAAATGTTAAATATGAAAATTTCTACAGTGGTCACTGGGTAGATTGAGTAGACAAAAAGATGAATTTATACATAGATGAGAACAATTAACAAATAGATGAATTGATCACAATCATAATCATTATGAGACATTTACATTTTAGAAAAAAAGCACCATATGTGTAAGAACATCCTACTTTCCAACTAACAAAGTTATATCCATAGATATGAACTGAACCAGAAATATAGTCCAAGGGCTGGACAGAAAAGAGTCCAGCTAAAACCAAACACTTCACTTGTTATGGTTTACTAATTTGCTCCTGTTTTTTCCCCTCCATCATCTCTAACAAGAAAAAATTGTCACCATTTTTATAAATGATGACAGACATGTTTAAGAGCACCTTATTACTTCGATCTGGATAAAATACGTCCAACTTGATTCTGCGGAGAAACTTCCCCCCCCCCATCTCCAGTCATTTGCACATCTCTGACTGTGGAAAAAAAAAACGAAAACTTTTTAATAACCGCATTAATACAGAACTGAAACACTGCGAGAATAATCATAAGCCGCCTGCTCATGTAGTTGCGCTTCTAAGGTGCAGCGTGTGCGTATACAACTTTTTAAAGGTAATAAATACAGAAAAAATGTGAACTAATTGTATTGTTTATAAGTAAAAATATCCTAATAAGTTCCAGGGCTATTCAAAAACCACCCAGAGCTGAAGCTGGTCTAACAAAACATAATTCCATTGAGCATTTAGTGGCTAATTTAGATTAATCCCAATGGCCAAAAATGATACCAATCAAAGTCTTAATAGTTTTAAAACATTTAAACTGTTAATTTAATTAGAAATAGTACAAAACCAACAGGTCGAGTGCAACAACTTTTCAGTTTTTATGAGCAATTTACACTTAATCACATTGTTTTAAATAGACGTTCTCTAAGTTTAGAGACTGGTGTGGTTGTTTAAGTTTAACGCTAGGACAAGCTTCAGTTTTTGGCTCTGGTTTATGCACAATGACCTTCTCCTGAACCCACCTGGTTTATTTTGGAAGGTGTGCAAATGTGCTGAAGTAGACAGGATGTCAAATATATGAGAAAGGCAGAAAGAATCAGGTCAGTTTTCAAAATAGAACGCGGCACTATGTACCATGTGCAGAAATGTAACAATAACTGGTTGGTCAAGGGCTTTCATGCTATTATGTTTATTAGAGGTCTGGCACTGGAAGATCCCAGGGCGCTGCATGATACCACTGAAAGCTGCTTTAATAAAAGCCGAGGAGACAAGGTGTTACAATTAACAAAAAGAAGGTGTTTGTGGAGTGAAAAGCAAGTTATCAGATACCACAGTCATTTTACCCAAATGCCCTTGATTTGACAAAAAACAGACAATACATTGTTCCTGTTATTTTGATGGTATCTTGGTATAACAGCCCCTTTTTAAAATGTTTTAAAAAATTTTCTGATCACAGAAAAGACATGAGGAAGAAGGGCGGGTAGAAAACAATGAAGACAAGGATGTAGGGACATTAAAACAGCAAGAGAGAAGGACAAGGAAAGAGAGAAGAACATAGGAAAAGGATGATAGGACACAGGGGAAATAAAGAGGAGGAAGGGCAAAAGAGAGGGAATTAAGAACCAAATAAGAAAAGACACAGGTAAGATAAGAGGGGTTGTCATAAAGGAGGGAAGGAAGAACACAAGAAAGATGAGAAGGAATAAGGTGAAGAAGGAGGAAAGGATGTCCACTAGAAAGAAATGAAACGAAAGAAGGCAGCAATAAAAGACAACGATGAAAGAAAAGCTATATGAGGAAGGAGGGAAGGAAAAAGTACATCATGAAGGACATCAGGGCTAAATGAAGAATAAATGAATAAATGAATGCACAGAGGAAGGAAAGAAAGAAATACAGAAGAAAGGACAGAGATTAAAGTACTGAAATCCTAATATTTTTTCATCCTCTGATAAACTTTTCCCTATTTTTCCAAACTGGAAAAGAGCAAATTTGAATTCCATGATTTCAAGACAGCACTGAAACCATATACATAACCTGTTTATTTTTCTCCTTTTTAAATCAAAATAAATAATTTTTTCAAACAGTTCTTGCAATACTTCACTGGTTATCATGTAATCATGTATTCTTCGAACTAAGCAATGACAAAGCTCCGACTATGGCATGATGCCACGAGAACTGTGTCGCTGATGAGAAAGCACAACAAAGCTGGGATTTGACTCATTGTTACCAGGCGCATTTTGTCTGTGATGAATTATCGCTGTGAAAATAACCACAGAGGCAATGAAGATACAAAAAATAAACAAGACAGTAATAAATATCAGAGTAAAAAAACAAACAACTGAGCTCCATCTGAAGGAGCCGTGGCTGCTGGATGATGCGAGTGGACAGATGGAGTTAGTTACGGCAGGAAAGAAGAGGAAAGCTGATGCAGGTGGCAGTGACAGCAGTACAAGAAGGAGGAGCCTGTCTGTCTCTGTGCACATATAGATGTATGGAACTGCATGAGAGAGCCAAACACACACACACACACGCCCACACGCGAAACACACGTTGGTGTATAGAGGCTATCGCTTTGCATTTAAGCACGAGCATCAATCTTATGGCTCAACTTCAATAACAGTTGCTTGTAGGTGCGGGTGAATCCGTCTGTGCGCGACCGCGTACGCGTGAGGGTGTGTGTGATGAATTAGTGATGGCAGCTGGTAGAGCAGTGTGATCCCTCAGCAGTGGTGACAGCAGCTGTTAGTGGTGCCGTCTCCGCCCAGCCAGACTGACTGGGTCCTCTTCATCAAACACACCGGCTCATTAATGCTGCAGGACCCGCTGCCGCAACGCACCGCCCCGTTCGAAAAGCCTGCGGCGGCAGAGTCGGCGAAGAGGAGCGGGGCTGCTCAGGCCAGGGGATGAGTCCTGAATATCATATATGTATACTGTATGCGTGTTTTTTTTTAACATGCAGCAAGGTGGCTGACTGGGCATGGGAGTATTTGTCTTTAAACTGCATAGACATTTCAGTGTGTGCATGTCTGCAGGTATGTCATTCCAACTGTCTTTTGGCCTGTGAGCGTGTGTGTGCGTTTGACTCGAAAACGCTGACAAATAACAAGAATACCGCTTGTCAGATCCCGCAGCTGAAACCGGCTGCTTTCATTCTTTTTACCTCCTACTTGTGGAAACTGACGCTGGCAGATAAAGATGGTGCAGATGAGACAAAAAAAAAAAAAAGAGGAAAAATGCGTATGCGTGTCCGTCCATGTGAGGCAGACACTCGGATGAATGCTAACAATGTAGCTTTGTCTAAATGTATCTGCGCGGAGGAGAATACGGGCCAGCTGGCCTGAGCAGCAGGTGAGTCTGTAGGTACCTGTAGGTAGGTGATTCTGTTCTGGACCAGATCTGACAGGTCTTTAGCCTCCTTTATTCTCCATTCGCCAACTCCATCTGCCTGGCTGAGGTAGTATAAATCTGTCATGATGGATCTGTACAAACAAGCACACATTTTCAATCAATGAAATCACTTTTTAAACCAAGCATCCAAATATAAACACAGTCTGAATAAAGATGATTTTTTTTTCTATAAAACATGTTATGCTTATTCTGCTTTCTAGGATAAACACACAGCCCAAAAGAAAAACAGAGAGGAAGTGGTTTAAATAAAACCAAAGCATTTTTTTTGGATTTTATATTATATTTGTTAACTCTTTGATTGCACTTCTAATAATAATACTAACTCAAGTCAGGTTAAATTATTATTGTCATTTGTATTTTTGCTGTTGCTATAAAATGTTATCCCAGGCTGTAATATTAACTTTGCAAATTTAAAGAGCGCAGAAAAAAACTAAAGAANAAAGAAAACGACAACGAAGAAAATATTTTTACATCACGGCAGTTTGGATATGATTTTAACTTTTGTTGTTGCTATAGATAATCCAACTCATATGCATTTAAATCAATGCATTTTTAAACGTCTGCATTTTCATCACTTTTAATTTTCAGCAATTTTCAGTATGACGTTAGTAAGCCAGTTAGTACAATCTAAAAAGATTAAAAAGCATATGGCCTTTTATTCTGGATATGCAAACAGTACAGGTATTTGTTTTTATTAAGTAAAGTGTATTCTCAACAAGAACTATTGAACAAAAAAATGCCCCCATCTTTATCTAGTGGTTTAACTCCTGATCTATAGCTCTGGCTACAGAAAATGTAAAGAAAAAGACAGAATCCATTTCATGTAGAATTGGAAACAAAAACAAAATGAAGACAAAAGGAGGTGCTGGCTGCTTGCTACCAGTTGCCAGATGGTAAGTGTCACCAGAATATAGCTGAAGGGTAATAGTTTAGGTAGCAGTG
This sequence comes from Brachyrhaphis roseni, assembly GCA_903066815.1. Taxonomy (NCBI): domain Eukaryota; kingdom Metazoa; phylum Chordata; class Actinopteri; order Cyprinodontiformes; family Poeciliidae; genus Brachyrhaphis; species Brachyrhaphis roseni. The sequence goes on from CAEFZY010015971.1 coordinate 63,781, forward strand.
AGGTTAAAGCTGAAAAGCTAAATGCAACTGTGTTGTGGATATAAAGTTACAAACAAACATGATGAGTTATGTAACCACCAGGGCAGGAGAATGCTGCATCCACATACAGGTCTGTTTACCAAGCTTGCTGTTTATTTGAGCATCTGTTTATTTTGAGAGTAGTGTTTGTGCTGGTGTAGATTACCAAATGCAAATATAAACTGTGAAATTGCAGTTCGGAAACAGATAAACAGATGGCAAAACAGGCTTTCATTATGATAAGCAGCCATGTGGAGCTGCTTTGTTCCTGGATTTTATTTCAAATCTAACTTTTTGCCAACGGAGCATGTTTTGTATGAATGAAGGTGATAGCCGATCACAGCCACAAGCTCTCATTCGCTGGTGTTTAATCACCCAGCGCCCAAACACTGCACCCTGGTGATGCCGTGGGAAGTTAAACAGAAAAAAAAAAAAAAAAAAAGAATTACAAGCAGAGGGCTAGCTGTCTGCAGGGAAACATTGCTACATTTACTTGGGTGTTATTATTAACTAATAAAAATGAACACACTTTTTCTACATAAACTGCACAATACGGCTGTACAACTGGCAACTTTATGAGGCGAAACCACCTTTTCCCCCTGCAGCTGTTTTACATCTCACTGTAACGGAACAATTTTATTAAGTCCAGAGCTCCACTTTGCAGGATAATCTTGACCTCTGAGAAATTACCAGCCCTAAAAATAATCACTCTGGTGTAAAGTTGCAATGTCTTCGAACTGTTTTCTCACAATAACTACAGTACAGCCTCTGTATGAATAAACCACAGGAACAATAGTCTGCCTGTGCAAGCAGCTTACTTGCATGCTCTGCTGCTTGCTGTTCTCTGAACCTGACAACAGCAGAGGCAAAATAAAAAAGACTTATACCTACTGCATGGGGGGGAAATACCTCGCTTTAGTCTTGTAGCATTATGTAGAGCTTACCCAATAGGTCACAGTGCTGTTTTTCACAAGCAGAGTTTCACATAAGCCACCGAAGGTGAAAAGTTCCACTATTTGCAAGACTACGCGAACTGAACGGAGACATTCAGTGCATTTAGTTAGAGGAATGTGAGACATGGGGTCTGTGGTTGCCATAAACCCATAGGCTTCTGTGATTAGCATCATAAATATAAGTATTTGTTTGTTTATCATAAACTATGTTGTTTATGCACAAACATTAAGCATTGCATGTTTCTCCATTATGCATACTATCAACAACTAACATGTAACAGCATGACATGGCTGAGAATTATACTGGTTTGGTCAGCGGTCCGTTCATAACATTTCATAATGTTATGAAACATTATGAAAGCTGGACCAAACGGAGATCAGAACCAAATAAAAGAGAGTGTAATGCAAAGGTTTCTGGAAAAAAAAAAACAATTTGTGAGCATAACTTTTAAACCAGACCTTAATATACATGATATAAAAATACATATAATCTATTGCTTTTTTTCTCAAATCTTACATTAAGTCGGGTTAAACCTTTACTGTTAGCAAGGATTACCACTTTTCCTATTTGTTAAAAGCCAGGATCATGAGCAGAAGACATTTTTTAGCAAATATGTGTACTGCTATCTTTAAATTGAAAAAAGAAAAAAAAAGAAATCCTGTAATGAAGATTACAATATCATTTAAAAAAATAAGGCGAGCTTCAGATATGTTGATATATTGTAAGGTCTTCAAATCATTCCTGGTTTTGTACATTTCAAGACTCGATTCCTGTATGATATTTACAGATTCGGAGACTACCTATGCATCTATGATGCTGATTGACAACAGCAGCTTCTCCCTGGCTCCTGAGCTGTATTTTGGATTAAGTCTGCCATCTACATCCCACTGACAGCAAATTCGAGTGCATGTCACACACTGCCTAACGTCGTGGCCATCCACTCTCAGACATGCCCGAGACTTCTGATATATGCAGCTAAGGGCAAACACATCACACACTCAGACACACTTATGCAAGCTTAATTTATTACTCACTTCTCGACCCAAATCAGTCACATCCTGTGCGACGGAGAACTTTTATACATGTATTCAGCAGCCCATGTAAACACACACACACACACACACACACACACCCCCACACACACACACACACACACACACACACACACACACACACACAAAGCAGAAGAAACGCACTGTCTCATTTCAGCAGCGTGCCATTGTGAAGAGTGTCTTTCTAAGCTAACTTAGACAGTATCATCACTCATTGTAACATTCTGAAGCAGCAGGCTTGGTGTGCGTGTGTGGTGTGTAAATGGATCTAAATTTTTTTCACACAGGGGAACCATCACAAGCCCAGTGCGGTAAGGAGCACACCTGGCTGGCCGCAAAACGGAGCAAGAAGGAATCAGCCAACGGGCCTTGTGGGATCTGGCTGCGAGACAGAGGACGGATACGCAGGACTGAAGCCCTGCAGATGAGTTTGTGTGTGCCAACATAAATATTTGTGGTCATTCATATGTGCAGCTTGGAGGCCACTCAAACACTTCGGTTGTGCATTTCTCTGCAAGGTTAGGACCGGACATGCAAATACAGAGTTTCAGGTTGAGATTACAGCAAGAATATAAACGGATCATGTGAGAGAAAACAGACAGGAAAGGTGGGGGACGAAAGGTATTGTCCTAAAGTTAAACATATGACTTTCATATAGGGGGTGGGCATTTCTCATACTGTTTATTATTTCTTTTATAATAAAATTTAGATTTATCATTGCTTCAATAAATTAAAAACTAAACAGCATATTTTTTTTTAATTTTATCCATTGTTTGTTTTGCAAGAGCACCATAAACATCAGTAAATTCAAAAGGATGACTTTGACGCAGTAAGTTTCTTTACGTAAGTAAGTTTCAAATGTTGATTTAATGTTTGATGTAATATCTAATTGCTGTGTCATGTGGTCACCAAAGTCAGAGAAGTAATATTTTTTTTTACCATAATTTTTACTGGCATCACAATAGAACCACAAAATATCACACAAATCTACTTTCACAAACAGAAGCAAGTTCTTGAGCTGCTTAGCAAGTTTGAAATACTACCCTGTTATTTTTGGGCATCACAGTAATAAGAAATAAACTATAAGGCACACTTTTTCAATAATAAGTAGTGTGAGATAACATACATTCTGTCATGTTTCAGCCACAAATTCAAATTTATTTTAATGTTTTTTTATGTGACAGGCCAACAGAAGGAAGTGCCTGATTATGGAGTGGGTTGAACTTTTGCAAAAGCAGCTCCAAGTCTGTTGGGTGTGTCTAAACCAGTTTTAGACTTATTCAAAAGTCTTAGCAAAAACGCTCAATCTCTGTCAGATTGGATAAAAACAGAGTCAGAGAGCAGCAGCTTTCAAGTCAGCAGTCTGTGTAGTCGTCCCAGGCTGGGCCGCTGGGTCTGATTTTATTTAGGAGCATCAGAATAAAAAGGGTTGAATACTAATGAATACTAATCTTTTCAGATTTTGACTGTAGAAAATTTCTGAAAACCATTTATCTTCTTCCTTCCACTTCACAGTCATGTTTCATATAAAATAAAAACACAATATATAACAATTTTTGGCTGCAGCAAAGTAAATGTGAAACTCTTCAAAGTATGAAAAGTTCTTAGGTTTCAGTATAAAATTGGTTTCTTGTAGACAATTTGAACTGCACTGGTTCAGTTACAAACTGAAGTCTTAGTCGTATAATGGTATTACAGCTCTTAGATCCCGAGGGTTGTTTTAATTAACACTCCTAATGCTAAATGATGGTTAGCATACAGCCAAGGAATCTCTACGAACACAAAATCACTACACATTACTTCTATCAGATTTACATATGTTTCTTTGCTTTCCAGCTGTGAACATCAACATTATTTCCATATCCGAAAGGAAGAATGAGGCCAAAAAGCGGCTCGTAATCCAACGACTGATTCCACTGGAAAAGCAGGAAAATCCTTTCGTACTTCAATTTAAGAGCTCCATTTCTATTTTACTCGGGAAAACACTCAAGTCCAAGGCTGTACTCGGCACACAGCATGCCCTATCCTGAGCAGAATGTAAAAAAAGAAGTTGCACATTTGTTCTTTTTACTGCTTTTCATTCTCCTTTCTTGCTTTTCTTTCTATTGGTCATGACTTCCTTATCACACATAAGTTAATCAAAAAAAGAGAGAGACGTGGTAAGTAAATACAAAAAGGATATTTTGTCACATCAGTTAGTCTGTGTGTATGTGGCGGTTAATCTCTTTTTGGAAAGCTACTTAGGCAGCGATGCCTGAGACAATAGGTCCTGTAAACTGCCTCAGGAAGGATTACATCTAGGAATGTGACACCTACTTTTCCTTCTGCAGCTAATTCCAGGTGACTCAGAGGGCGTGTTCAGGATTTTTGTCCTTTTGTTATTCTGAAAGGAGCGCATGCTGCTGAGCAGTGTTAGAGCTGCCAGGATCCAAATCAAGTCCTAACAGAGAAGAAGCAATTTTGGTTGATGTTTTTTTTATTATTATTATGAAAGTGGGAGGTGTTTTTTTTTGTTTTTTTTGTCTTTAAATAAAACAGAAACAGAAACTGGTGTTTGGGAGGGTAGTTTTTAAGAAAAATAACACTGTTTAAAAGACATTCTGATTGGGAAAAGTTTAGTATTTTGATGAATTTGCTTAAAAGTTTGAGCAAAACTGCAACCATCTGGTAATAAGTGACTTTCCTGCAGGAGAAAAAAAAAGCTTCAGATAAAATGTAATTAAAATGTATTATTAAATATAAATAATTCATAGTTCCTTTGAAAAGACATGGCTATCCCCCAATGTTTTTCTTTCCACAAAGTACTTTAACAATATATTTTGTTCCATAGAGCTTTGGGATTAATGAGTGTCTCTGCTGGCACGTTTAAGCTATCTTAAGTGTTTAGCTAAAGATAATTTATTTAGGAAAATAAATTATTCAGTTTTATGTTTATGAAGTAAAACACTGCAAACTTTCTGTCTGCATCCATCAAACTGGCTTCATTCACCTGCAGATTTATTCTATAATATATTTCTTGTGTTTTTCTACTGAATTATAGAGGGGGCTCTCTTCACATCATGCAGAGGACATTGTCAGAGTAACTACAAGTTACTTTATGGAAAAAAGATAGATATTTTGCATTAATTAAAGGTTATGTTCTGCTTTTAACCATTTTCTTGTGATGGATTTTTAAATTTCAGACATTTTTAAGCCTTTTATTATCCAATAACCTGTTAATACAGAGACACAAGTCCATAGCAGGCTGTTAGTCTCACAAAGTCCTTTGTGACAAGACAAGAAAAAGCCATCTTTTCTTGTTGTGACAAGAAAAAGCCATCTTTTTTTACACTGGCAAAACCCATATCATACATTAGAGTCTAAAATGTAATTGTAGCAGACATGTTTCTCTATTTTCAAGGTCAACACAATGGCTATTGTATATTCCTATAGACCTACTTGATACATTTTATCAGGATGTTATTTGAGACAGAACAAAACAGGGCAACACTTTCAACATTTATTGTTAACAAATACCTAAAAAAAATACATCATCTTTTGCTGCACTTACAGCAATGAGGATTATAGAGGAGAGTTTCTAAATGCTGCCCTCAGGGCTCACTGTCCTGCTTGTTTTAGGTGTTTTCTTTCTGCCACACACGTGTTCTCCACGGTGGGTTGGTGGCTTCAAGGTGGTGTGTAGTGTTGGATTTACCAACAGCAATATAAAATAAGAAAATTTGCAGAATGCACTGCTACAAGGAGAGACACCATGGGCATCCCGTGTGTCTCATTAATGGTTTCAATCTTTCAAATTAGAAATAAATAAAACAAACCAAACAATTTAAGGAACACAAACCTAGAGCATTGTATATTGCTTGAGGGAACTTCGTGCAAACTGAGCTTAAAAGGAGTAAAGAAGTCCCGACTTCCCTAGCTCAGAGGCTGCTGCACATGCTCACCTCTCCTGATGTCCCAGGTCCTGCAGGAGTGTGTCAGCATATTTCTGCCTCTCGCTGTTTTCCACATTGGAAAGCCTCTTCACCTCGCTCCGCACAAAGTACCAGAACTCCTTGATGCCGTTCTCCACCTTCCTGCGCAGCTCCTCCTGCGTGGGGCCGGGCCCTGCGGGGAGAGTAGGGAGGAGAGAACGGCGGGGTTTTATAACACTTTGAAGCGGCCGGTGCGATCAAAGAGAATGAACCAATAACGCAGACTCAAATGCAGACTGAAGAAATGAAATATGTTCTCAAAAGATTCTGATTGTAGTGGATAAATAGCCTCTCGCCAGTGAATGTGCCGACGGGAACTCTGACCCCAGGTGTTACTTTGACCTCGTTAGGAAACACTTGATCAGTGCTTTTGTGCATAATCTCTCCTGTTTTCGCACACAGGAAATTTATACCCCTTTTGAACCCAGACAATGTGGAGCAGCCAACAAGGGTGCTGCATGTGCCTGCCCTGGTTTCTGTTGAGAGAAACAGAATGGAAAAGAACAGAGCAAAGAGAAGAACAGCCTCAAGCAGGAGAAGTTGGAGGTGATGTTGGAGAATGTAAAGCTCTTTTTTTTTTTTTTCAACCTTCTATCTCAGACACTCTCCTCACTTTACCCGCTCTGCTTGTGGAAAAAGCTGGAGGGTATTTTTAGCTTTTCCTCCCCCTGCAGCATGATGGAAAAACTGACCCTCCACTGCCCTCTACGCTCACATGTCCTTATTTATTTTCTCCCTGTCTCTTTTCTTCCCTCTCAGTCTCTTATTTTGCCGGCGGGGGGATTCACACTGCTCCCACTTCATTCACACGTTTCCCCCATTCACCTGACAGCTTTCCTGCCCCTTTGACCACTGCTTAGAGTAGCAAGTACACACATATAACCCGGCCCCATTGACGCTGTGGCTCCACCGTCATCATCGCCATCGTCAGGCTGCAGCGGGTTGAACACTGGCCTGAACTGACATCGTCCCTGCAGGCAAAAACTCACACAAGCAGCAGAGAGGTTTCACACCATATCTAGATTTATATCGTGAGCCCACACACACTTACAATACACTCAATATGCTCCAGCTTTGTGCCAAACCCTGTCTTGCAGCCGTTTTGGGTGAGCCTATTTTAAGTTTCATTATTCTGCACATTTCTGGACTTTCTCTTCATTTATACTTTTCAATCCTTGTCGAAGGTATAAATGAAAGACTTCAGAATGAATTTAAGGTAGATATTACTGGACATGGAACCAGCAAACACTACAGACAAATGGATTAACAGGTAGACCAACAGACAAATGAGTGGGTTGATCATATAGAGCAAGGTGGGATGAATGGTTGAATACAGAGTGAAGAAAGAGACTGACAGATGGATGGGAATTTGAGACTACAAGAAACGGATTGAAGTCTAGGAAGTCTAGAATAAACACCTGTCCAAATTCTATTTTTTTCCCCAGTCATATTAATACAAACCTGGAAAATGCTGACACTTTCCAGGGTTTTTCAGACTGCAAAACACCTTCCTACTTACCATCTCCAGTGAGTTTCTGGAAGCTGTGAATCTTCTGTTTGGCTCTGGTCAGCTGGTCCTCCAGGGAACGGAGCCTTCCTGCCGCCAGCGACCCGGCTTCTGCTTGACCCTCTGGTATCCTGGAAGGCCCAAAAAGACATCGGGTGGATTAGGAAATTAATAGCAGGAAGAGGAGCCAGGAACATGTCAAAAACTCTGAACGTAATAGTCCAATGCATTGACGGAATAACAAAATAATATTTTTAGGAATGCTCAGTTATTCTCTGAATAACTCTAGATGGATTCCGCAAGGCATCCACTTGCAGACTATTTTAGTCAAAAAACTTTCTTCTAATTGTCAGTTGTGACTCAGGAGGTAGGCGAAGCGGTAAGAATATCCTGTGGTTCGTCTGATTCGAGACGTCTCTTGCTTGGGTGACTCTGGTCTCATCTTTCAATTTAAAAGTTGCTGAGAAAACTGAGCTGAGGAGGCTTGCATCTCACAATGTTCACCACCGAAACTTCCTCAAATGTAATTTGTTAAAATGCCAGTGTAGACCCCCGAAGTTGTGGCCCCGTGTATTAATTTTGAGCTAAAGATTGTGCTCAGAATACAAACCAGATAAATCCATGTTTGTTGGGTTCGACCTATCATCTGCTTCCAAACTCATCTATGAACTACGTCCTGAGAATCTGCTGAATATCCTGTGAACTGAATGGAAATTTACAGAAAAATGCTACGATTATGTGGAATAATAAGAAAATATAAAAAGCAATTATAAACCCAGAGTGCTATTCAGCTGCAACACGACAAAGCACCTGATGAGCTCGTAAAGTTGAAATTACAATAACAACTATTTCAACTTTTTCTTACTTCAGTTTTACAAGCGTGATGATGACTAAATTTAACAAATCTAACGTACTGTGGGGGAAATTAAGTATTTGATCTGCCGATTTTTTTTTAATGTCTGCTCATGTACAAATTGACAGGTTAAATTTTTTATGATAGTTACATTTTGATAAGTTTGTTTTTTTATGATGGTTCAATTTCAATGTTTGCAAAAAATCTGAAAAGCATCACTCAAAATTATAAAATTAATTTGCGAGTCACTGACATTAAAACGTAGGTAATTCCAAACACTGCTGAGTGTTTACTAGCAGCACTCCCATTTTGCAAATAGAAACCGACCAACCAATTGAGCAAGACACGAACTGATAACCAAGCAAACAATCAGCTAATCAGCCACACAAGCAACTAACCCTACAGAACCAAAAATCATGTTATAATCTGAAACATCAAACACTAAATCAACAAATCAGCCATTTAACCAACCAATCAAACAACAAACCATTAAGTCAATCAACCCAACAAACTAAAAATCAAACAAATAACCAAACCACCAATAAATCACTCAATAAAAGATGCTGTTGACCTCAAAATATGCGCAGAACTAGTTTACAAAATAAATTTCTGTCATTCAGATGATTCCCACATGAACAAGACAAAACCTTTGCATGAGGCTGAGATGGGCTACAAAAGGAATCAGGAATCATGGTGAAAATGTGACACTTGTTGGTGGGAATATTGGGAGATTATAAGATGATTAGTTGCTCTCAGTCTAGAGTTTACTTTTACTAACTCATGCTTATTTGCTGTTATTATCAGAAACAATTAATGTCTGAACACACTTCAAAATAATGACCCAGTGGCTAATATTGTTTAATATATTTGTGGAACATGTCAAAATACAGAAATAAAGTTTTGATTGAATCAAAATTATGGTCAATCTAAATCTACCAGGAGGATAATAAATTAATTTCTAACTTAAGCTCATTTCACCAGATTTTTTCTTTGTCCATGCTGTTATTACAGTCATATCCAGGTTTGCAGGAATCATTCTGCAAATAAAATTTAAGTGAGGCCAGGACAGGATACGTTGTTGCTGAACCATTCAGATGCACGACTAAAGCTCTGAACACAAACAGGGAAGCTTCCAAATGAGATTAATTCCATCTAACATCTTTGCAACACAGAGAAAAGATGCCCTGGAATAATCTGAAAAATTAAAAGTGACGCATTAAATGTTCACATTCTAAGACTCAGTCGTTACAAGAGTGCAACAGCATTCCAGCTGGTCTTTTATCATTACCATAGTGCTAAAACAAATAGGAAAACTACTTTTATCACTGATGCCATATAAAATCACTGCTCCAAGCCCACGAGTGTGATGAGTGGGATCATCTCAGGCACTTCCACATCATAGACATCTGTGATAAAAAAAAAAAAAGGAAGAAAGAAAGAAAAAAAAACATACTGCAGTCATCAAATTCACAAGTGCAGAAAGCTGTTTTTCATTACCGCTGAAAGCTTGTTTGGACAGACGTTCGGTTCAATTAACCTAATGTACAGTAATAAACTATTTTCATTTGCATATATCTAAATTTATCTGTGGAACTGTTGCATATTTTAAGTGTTTAGTGAATTATCCCTGGTTGATAAATGCAAATTTGAATTAGCATTTTTCCAGCTCCCTCAGTTAACCATGAATAACTACCACGCACACATGCACCGAAAACACAACTGAGCACTTTGACATCCTTAGAGCACCAAGTTTATATCAGCCAAGGGGAAGAAAAATTGTAGAAAATCCGCAGTTTTTTTTTTTCAGCATTGTATTTGCAAATACCCCTGAGCAATAGACATAATAAATCATCAAGGCATGCAAACTCAATTTGCTCCTTCAGTAAAGAACATCAGTCGCCTGCAGGCATAGAGATGAGACTTTTAAAGTTGCAACGGCCCCTCGCCACAAAACTCTCCCTTCAATGTGCGAGTCTGGTCCCTCAGAAGCCCTTGCCTCCCACTTCACTGACTACTAACTGAGCAATCTACTTCAAGGGCATCCAAAGCTGTAGGAAAAAGAGCAAAATATTCTACTCAGACATAATGTAAACCAATGATGGACAATGATCAACCTTTCATACTTTCCAAAAACAGACTTCGCCCTTATTGGATTCAGATTTCCTGTCATTATCAGATCTATGGTGTGTCCGTTATAAGACCCTGAGACGGATCATGGAAATAAAACCCTGTGACAGTTCCTCTCCTCTATTATCTTTTGTACCATATTCAGCGGTGTTTCCCCATAGGCCACACCTTAACATGCTGGTTACACCTCAGTACAAAAAGGAAGACTTACTTCATCCCTTCCCAGGGGTTTTAAGTGCTGCTAAAACGGTGACATAAAACAACTTGATATCTTCTTGAACAAGGCAGAAGAAATAGGCCATACGAGCACAGGCTAATTAGTGCGAACATCATATATGAGGGTTATCTAGAATACAAATTGCCAGTGCACTTGTCATAGCCCCAGTCATGGAAAACGCACCCAGAACAAGATCTGTCGATATAAAATATATCCAAACACTAAGCTGAATCAAAACTAACAGATACGCCAGAAAAGGCAAACAGAGAACAACAACAACAACAACAAAAAAAAGACTACTTAACCTGAAGGAGAAATTAGACAAGGCAGCTGGATTCAACAACATCTAAATAAAACAACACAGGAAAGGTAAGAGATGAAAAGAAAACTCAGAGTTAGGAGAAGCTGCACGCAAATATGTGGAGGGATATAGGGGAATAAAAGACGAGCTCTGAAAGCAGGGGGAGGATGAGGCCTGCTGCCTCTAAGCACTGCGTCGGGAAGCATGTAAGGTTCAAATATTTTACTTGCGCTCAGGTGGTGAAACCACTGGCTCCCACTTCTACACCCAGTGTTCACAGAGTTCACAAGGTGATCAGAGCCGAGGGACCGAGTTTGAACAGTGGGGGCTTGTGTGGTAAAACTGCACCTATATTCCTGTAGAAAGACTTAATATACTCAGGCTGACTTCAAAAGGAAACTTATGTGCTGACCTGAAAAGTCATACATATGGATGGAGATGTGAACCATTCTCTGAGGTCTAGATGAAAGAAGGCTACATGGACACCCTTTGGCTTCGTACAAAGAACCAACCAGCCTGTGTTTAAACGGGTATACCCATGCATGATTACATTATGAAGCACTCTGCATTTTAACTGCAGCTTAGAATTCTCACAGGTTCTTCTGATTTACCCACAAACCAATCTTTAGGTGTCATTTGGTAGTGTGTGCTTCCTCACATCCTGCATAGCGTGGTATTTCAGATTCTCTTGATCTCCCAGAACTTTCTAATGTGCAATTACAAGGTCTACACTTCTGTATTTAAAAAGGCACATCCTTAAATCATTAAATTTTGATGCACTTCGCCTTTAAACGGGTTTTTAAACAAATATTCTCTTAGGCTCCTTGCGACTGGTTTATGAACGATTTGGAGGAGTGTTCTTCCTTATATCTGTGACTCTCTTTTCAAGGGAAAAACATTGCATATTCAGCTCTATGTTCAAGGTGTGAGAATAATGGTGAACAAACATTATGGATTGTTCATTTTTAGCTGCATCTAAGTATACAGCCCCTTTTGCACTGCACCGCTGGAACAGGGTTGACCCGGGCCAGGCCGTTTTTGCATTAGCACTTCCAGCCCAGTACCACTGGAACCCCGAGAGCTGTGGTTCCAATCGGACCGGCCAGATCGGGCCGTTTGTTGATTGGTTCATTGGCTGCGGGGGCGGTACAAAGATCAGATCTCTGGATCAGAGGAGCACTAGACTTTCTCTATGGCTGTCATTTCAATATGCTGCATCAATAAATTCCCGTCATAATCTATTCTTACCCTACGCTGGAATTACAATCGCCTCTTCAACCAAAGATTTTAATGGTAAATGTAAATAACATTTCTCCAATTGAACCAATCAAAAGTCGGCAAGGCTGTGAACAAGGGGATTTCCGCATCTGGCAGCCGGAAAATCCCGCCTACCGCAGCGGTAGTTTAGCTAGCCGCGAGTCAAGCTCAGAGACGATATTCAGATTAGATTTTTTTTTTTTTCGTTAAATGTAAAGTTGAGGTAAATGTTTCCTTCATGAGCACATGCAGAAAAAATGGGACAGGAGACCCAAGAAGAAAACTGTTCTGTGGTCGCTGGGGAGATCACCTGGGTAGCTTTAGCAATAATTCGATTTACGTGACGTATCCAGCTCAACGCAAAACGACCAGGGCCATAGCGCCAATAGGACCAGGTCGAATGGAGCCGGGCTGGACGAGGCTGGACCCTGCAGTGCAAAAAGGGCTTATGTTTGTAGCCAGTGCAGTGCTGAGACACACTATGAAAGCAGCTGCATAGTCAACAGTGGTAGAAAAAATATTCGTGTGTGTGTGTGTGACGAGGTTGCAGCCTTAGCATCCAGCCAGCATCGCTAGTTCTCTATAAAATTTCCTAATAACCAATTCATACCTTTGCATTCAGGCTACACATTGTGCCTGAGCCAACACTGCTGCTAGCATAGTCCGCCACTGATATCCAGCCACCATGAAGAATTAATTTCGACTCAATCTTAAGTTCATGTTTAAAACAAGAAAAAATCCTTTATTACACAAAACCGGAGAGTCTTGTTTTTTTGATGCACCCCAAAACTTCTCTGCAATACTTCGAAAAAGAATGGGCTTAGTTCAGTGTAAAGGGGGTCTTAGAAAACTGTGTGTTTCATCATTTCTTGATAACTGAGCGCCTTTGCTTGTACCTCAACTCACACCACTTGATTTCAAAAGTCAAGTGGGGTAATGGGTGGAAAAATCTTGTTTCACTATGAAAACTTAAATTAGTTTTGAAGCCTTAAAGAATAGTTCAGACAGTGGCTTTGTTTTATTTCACAACGCTATCATATGTCAAATCAATTTCAGTCTTTCCTTGCTTTCATGTCTACGGATTCAAAAGTTAACATTCCAAGTAAACTGATTCTGTATACTGCATTCCTGCCTCACATGTCCACAACATCGCCATTAGCTCGCCAGCTCCGCTCTGAACTCTTCTTGACAGAGACGTCCCGACCACAGACAGTCCTAACAATGAGGCTTATGTGTGCCTGAGCGCGCCCTGCGGACCGACGGGAGTTCAGGTCCTGAAGTGGCGCCAGTTTCTGCACAAGGTCAATCCTCGCTCCAACCTTTACTTGAGAAGACAGTGACCTCATCACACTAAGCTATACAAATGAGTTTTTCATGGTTAAAATTTACATTCTTATTTGACTTGAAAGATGGAGACCCAAATGAGGCAGACGTATTCCTAAATGGCAGGTTTTACGTGCAACTACAGACAAAATGAAACTGAGAAACACACGGGGACACATAAGAAGGAGAGTAATTGAGGTCTAATGGTCAATAACCTATACCATTAAAAGACAATTCCACTGAAGCATGTAGAAACAATTTGTTAGAGATGCACTTTTCTCTCTTTCAGTGTACATAAGTCTGAGTCACATGGCCCTGTGTGTGCAAATAATTCCTTGCATCCATTTTAACTCGCAGAACACATTACACGGGGTTTAGAGATCTGCGTCGACTGTAACAGTGCTATGCCACGCATAAATCTGCTTTACTGGCTTGTTTCTGACATTATTGCACAACAGCAAACATTCTGCTGGCCCCGAGGTAAGCTGAAATAACAAATAAAACCGATTAGAGCAATGACTGTGGTCTGTGCAACTCCTCTCATCCCTTCAGATGTCATTTTTCATTTTCTCCTTGCTGCTCTTTACTTAGTAAGGTCCTAATGCCATCCATCATTCTCTCGATTCCGCTTTCCTCTTAAACATCCCCCACACCCTCCTCCATTCCATCCTTGCATCCCCTCTGTTGGCATGCCAGAGGAGGGTGGAGAAGGGGGACATCGATCAGGTCCTCATCACTCACCCCAGCTGTCACTCTTACCCCCTTGCTCCCTCTGGTGTCGCACCATCAGGCTGGCGCGTGTCATCGTCTCTGAGGGAGCAGTGGCTCTGTGCCCGGGGTGACTGACAGCTGCAGAGAGGGCGGAGCCAGACAGGCCGAGCAACTCGACCTCATGCTCACCTCTCATTAATGCTGCCGGGTGATTGGTGGGTTGGCACACCGCCTGTCACTCACATCACTCAAGAGTGGCCTGATTCATTGGACTGCATCTGTAGGTCAGCCAGGTGAATTTAATTTGATTCCAAGCGTTGACGGACGCTGATTAACCAGACATGACTGTCCTAAGAATTGCGCACGAGGACTAAAGATAGGATAAAACAAAACAGATTTAATCTGCTTCTGCTTATCCGTCACACTTACATGTTTCAGATCATGAAATAAATTGTATAATCAGACAAAAAACAACAACAAAAGAAACGGAGTAAAACTAAACACCTGAACCAAAAACTTTTCAAATTGTTATCACATCATTAAGCTATCCAAAGCCAAGAAACTGTTTACCCTCATTGTTAAATCACAGGCTTCAATTAACCTCACATTTTGGTAAGCTGAGTGCAATATCAGTAGCCTCACTCTTCTGCCAAATCTCTAAAATATCTCCTTAAGAAAACGTATCAGACAGCATGAAGTAAGCTAAAAGATTTCCAAAAGCAACTCACCATGTTCTGGTATAAAGAAAGAGGAAGAGTGACCAATAAAGATTAAAAAAAAAAGTAAATCCCAGATTAGCCAAAGCAGATGTTGTTGAATCTGAAAACCTTCAGAAAAATATCCAGGGAAAGTTTTTTTGTGCATTTCAAAAAATTATATCCACAGTAATAAATAATAGCGGCAGTGTGATGATCTGAGACTGATTTGCTGCTTCAGGACCTGAACCATTTACCCTAACTGAGTGCGGGCTTAGAGCCATTCGTTTTTAACCTTAAGCTCAAGCACAATATGGTGATATGAAAGGATAATGATGTGAAGCACACCAGCAGGTGTTACCCTGAATGGATTTTAAAACAAAAGAAGGTTTGGGGGTAAAGTCTGGATGAAGATTTGATTTAAATGCTGTCGTTAGACCTTAAGAAAGCCGTTCATGCTCGAAAACCATCCAAGGTGCCAGGACTCTGTCAGAATTCTGCAAAGACTAGTTGGCCAAACTACAGCCACAGTGATGTAAAAGACTCCCTGCCAACGCTTTAATGGCAGCTGTTGCCACCAAGGGTGGAACAGTTTTCTCATTTAAGGCGTAATTACTTTTTGATAAATGACAAAAAAAAAATCATCAGTTCAATAAAATGTATTTATTGAACAGAAGAAATCTGTCGGGGGGGGCCACATAATTCTTGTCCTGTCAGTGATTTATCAAATTATCTAACTGAAAAACCAGCTTGGTGGTAAAAAGAAAATAAAACTAATAAAACATTAGAATTCTGTCAGATATATAATGACTGCACCATGCAGCCTGATAATGCCTAACTCATCTATCTCTTGCTGCTGTGGAGTAATGACACTAAACAAGTTGAATCGTACTCCGATCTATAAATCAGTTTGAATGCAATGAGTTTTTCACAGTGCAAGAACTCAACATGATATGTAATAATGTCACTTTTATGGGCTTAAATTTCTCTGAGGCCACTCGTAAAAAATGAGCACACTTGACGTGACAGTTAGGCGCTTTGGATGAATTTGTCTTTTTTCATCAGATGTCGGCAGGAAGCTCGCCTAGAATCAACTCTGCTCCTTGTACGAGGCACAGAGATCCGTGTTCTCATTCCAAATTAGCCGAACGAGTGAGCTGCCGAATTAGGTGATCATTGAACTGGCGAGTTGTTACACAGTCGGCCGTTCTGTGACATTCCACTGTCAGCAGTTTGTTGGTGGAGGTGGAGGACGGAGGTGAAGGAGGTTTGAAAAGGCGGAAAATAAGGAGGAGTAGATGCGAAGAGGAGCCAGCGGCAGGGATGATGGACAGCTCACCAGCAACTCATTTATTTTTTAAGCCAATAATACAAGAATAACAGACACTAATGGGGTTGCAAAAGTATTCAAACTCCTATTTGTATTTTAGTGGGAAAATAGTAGTGCAAAAAAAAAAAAATCTAAGTAAATTGAGCTATGATTTTTTAACAGTCCACTGTCACTACATGCTTGTCGGGGATGAGTGGATTCAATAAAATCTGCTGGATATTCTTAGATAAATCAATTTGAATAATAAACTAAACTTTACTGCATTGTTTGATAGTTAGGATCAAACAATTAGGCAGTCATTCAGTCATATAAATGATTAAATGATTGAACTAAATATCTTTCCGTAATGTGCCCTAAAGTGATATTTGTCGCAAACTGTTGCTACATAAAACAATATTTTTTTTTCTACATAAGTCTGAAAAATGTCCACATTTAAAAACAGAAAATGAGTAGAAAACAATGTCTGTCCTCATAAATTGACAGGCAAAGCAAGGAAAGCACTAATTACCCCATGTTAGCATCCAGACTGATGTAGACAAAGCTGTTGACAGGGTAGATATTAGATGTTCTATCCAAAAATCTATCCTTTATTAAAGACAGTCTATGCAGACAATAACATTGACCTCCACTGTCTAGATGCACAAAGTGCTATTTAAAAAATGCTGGTTGGAGTGTCACACTGCAGAGATACATTTCTACGGCAGAAACAGAGATGTTGTTCAGAGTTGATGGGAAGATGGATGGAGATAAACACAATCCTGGGAGACAAACAATTAGAGGCTTCACATAGTTGGAGCTAGAGCTGGAACTAGAACTGCAAGCAGTTATGAATGGGCTCCAAGCCTGACCCAGCAAGTCCACCCTTGACCCCGCCTCTTCCCATGCACTCTCCTCTCTCCCTCCTGTCAGCCTGCCAGCTCCGAGGCTTTTTGCACATCAACCGAGTTGGGAACTAGCAGGATAACTTTGACTCTTGAAAGGTTTGGCCAAAACAACACATTTTGCCCGTGGGTGGTATTAAAGTCCCATCCGCATCAATTCCACTCCTGCTAAGCCCCTCCCAGTCCTCCGCCAGCAGAGCAAACATCATCTGGGTAGATGACTTTACAATTGGGATTTATTAAAGCATTTTCATATGCTACAGTGGCTCAGTCGCTGTGTTTGAGGATGATTTTATCTAAATCCAGTTGAGAATGGCAGGACTTTAAATTTATGCTCACAGATGCACTCTTTTCAATCTGACAGAGCTTGAGCTATTGCATAAGGAGTAATGGGAAAACATTTCAGTTTCTAGATTTTCAAAGCTGGCCAGGCTATACACCAAAGACTTGCAGCTGTATTTGCACAAAAATAGTACTAACGAGTATATTGACTCAGGCTGGCTGAAAACAAATAAGCACAACAATTTTAAAATTTTTAATTTTAAAATGACCGCACCATTTTCCTCTTTCACAAACATTCACTGCTTTCTGTTGCTCTACCACATAAAATCGAAATTACACACATTGAGGTCTGTGGTTCAGAAGTTAAACAATGTGAAAAAGTTCAAGGGTTACGAACAGCCTAACCCCAAGCTTAAAAATATAGAAGTGAATTGAGGCCAGAATAAGCCCTTTTGCTGTAGATAGCTCATAAAGCTTAACCTCAGCAAACCAGCAGTTTCCTTTTGGCTTTTCTTCTGTGATACTTAGCTGAAGCTTAGTGGGACTTGACAAGGCAACACTGCACTGCCCCAGTAAACAACTGCCGAGCCCTCAGTCCCAGATCAACATCCTGAACTCAATAACAAGCTGCGAGCACGCAGTGTGTCAGGGACCCATCTGGACATCGACTGAAAGCTGCACTTGTTTTTCTTTTTTTTGTTGTTGCTTTTTTTGATGCTGTGAATTCCACCTTTGTTTGTGAGCCAATTCTGAATAATTACAAAAGCAGGGGATTTAATCAAGGACCAGCTGTCTGAAGTAATGCATGTGTTTGTTTTTTTTATGTTTGTGTGCACCGATGAGGTCCTTGCATCAAAGTGAATCAGAATATCACAGAGGAACAGCTATGGCAACATCTGAAGCTTTCCCTTAAAACTACAAACACACACACACGCGCACACAAGCAAGAACGCACTAACCGCATCTTTCGTAGAAGGCGGCAAGCTCACACACATCCACGTCTAGATCTGGGGTTTTGAGTGTTCTGAAAAACGCTGTCAGCATGCGGTGATAAGAGCAGAACCATCTGCCTCACTGTTACAAATAGCTTGAATGTGTGAAAGATGCTGTGCGGTTAATGGACTTGCACAATGTGCTATTGTCTTTTAAAATAACAAAACCTGGTGAGACGTGTGACACGCTATCCATCTGTCAAACTCAGCATCTATCTCACCACTGATTAGCTGCTACAATCGTGGACGTCTGATGAAGCTTCACCACAAGCCATCGACTGCTCCGGTTTTTTTTTTAAATTCTTGTGATTGGACTGAAAGTGAGGCGACCGCATGTGGTGGTTGCAGGACTTTAACAGGTGCATTATGTCCACTGTTGAGTGTTTTTTTTAACTCTAAATTTCACCTCATCAGCTTTAGTACAAACAAAATCTCGGGGAATTATGTGGTTTCGGAAAAGCATTTCAAATATTTACAGAGCAGCCAGTGGTAAGATAACATCCTGCAAATGTCCTCCACTGGATGATTTGCACAGATGCTGTGAAAGCCTCAACTAAATAGACATTTATAAATATAGTGCTTTTATAGATTTTTACCATAGTTTGTCCAACGATGCTTCTATTCTAATGTTTTACATATAAGGGCTAAAAAAAGGAGCCAATGTGGAAAAGCTAAGTGTAGAAAACTAAATAGATCCAATGATTCCTAACTTTAACAAATTTCAATCCTCAGTCTCTACAGCTATGCATCAGGTAATTTTTAGACATTTGTTTCTGCACAGCTCTCTTATGGACCCCACCATGCCCTTTTAATCAGGTTGAGACCTAACAGGGCGAGTAGAACATCTTGATTTTTCCCTTTTTCTGCCACTCAATTGTAGATTTGTTGCTGTGTTTGTTGTCGATCAATACATTTAAACAGAATTCCATCAGTAGGACATATGAACTTGCATTTAACTCTTGACTAATTTGGTAAAAAGAGGAACCCAGGTTCTGAAGATGCAAACTAAGCCAAACTAACAGTTGGTTATAGCACAATGTCTCCATTTTGTTTTCATGTGTCCAAAAATACTGTGTTGCAAAAGTCTTGTGGTTCACTGATATAATACTTTGCTAACTAATCCATTGCTACCATATACTTTCGGAGAGAATAGTCATATCTGAGCAACCAAACTAAACAAGTTGTAATTTATAAGTTTACTTCTAATGGTATTGGAATAAACTTTGAACATTAGACAGACTTATGTTTCCATCTACTGTTCAGTTATTCTGCACATAGAGCAGCTTTCTCTACCTGTTGTCTAGCTATGTTTGTTAGCATTAATGTTGCCCACTACACAAGTAGCTAACCCATTAATTTAATAGCAGTAGCCAATATAAAACACGGATATCTAAAAAAAATTGTATTTAGTACAGAAAGCATTTATAGTAACTAGTTTGACTACCAACAAGTTAGTTAGTTCAGTTGCTACTTTAAAAAAAAAAATATTATTTAAAGCATCTGACCACCAAGCAGTGTTGTCTGAGGGTGGGGTAACTCTGCAAGGAAAACATCTTAAGTCAATTAATTTGTAGATTATATTTTAAAGAGGACATGATTAATAAAGTATATATCTAAAAGCAAACAACAGCAACAATTAGAAACTAAAAGGTATTTTGTTTGTGTTTGGTGTCGCAGATAAATCTGTCAATATGAACATTTTGTTACCTGAGAGATTCTGCCATGCGCCGCAGGTCTTCATTCTGTTGCTTAAGCCGCTCAAGCTTGGCCAAAATCTTGGAGAGTTCCCTGCTGGACCGCTCCGGATGCTCGCTGTCCCTCACCAAGTGGCCACCGATGTAGAAGAGGAGAGTGCCCCAGGCTAGCAGCACCAGGGTAATCCACCGCCAAGAGCCTGCCCAGGGCCTCATGCTTCTACCACGCCCACTGAAAATGTCTTGTGGTGTGCCCGTCCGCCCGTCGATCCACCAGCCGACCTGCCTGCCTGGATGCGCACGCAAGCTGTGTGCTCCGTCACCAGAAATGCCACCGCGCTAATCTTGGCACTGGCATCTTTGCAAGGATGACAAATGGCAGATAAGTGGGAGATGTGTGCCTCTGTGGCTCAGGATTATCTATGAAAAGGCAAACGGTGCTTCTCCAGTGATCAGCCAGTCTTTCCTGCGTGCTAAAGCATGACGGCCCGATTAGTGGCTTCACCTCTCCCCCGGCTCCACGCTGACCAGCTTATCCAAGAATACTGTGCTGTCCGTCCAGTCCCACTGGATTCTTCTATTCAAGTTGCATTCTGCAGAAACAAAGAAAGAAAAAAGGAGTTAGCTGGGTCACGTGTGGTTAACTCTGATATGCAAACAAGCTCATTAGTAATTTTTTATTTGCAAATATGTCCTGAGGCAAATAGAAGCACTTTTAGGATTGGCGAAAAGCAACAATACAACTGAAGTGGAAACAGACAGCGCCATGCAGAAGATAGAGCAGCTCTGGATGCTGCTGACTGGTCCCGACAGAAACCTGTCTCAGCAGCCCACAGGATTGATCAGCATGACACTGCAATTTGCATTTACACAGTGATGTGCAGTCCCTAAGCTGAGCTGCACTTCTGTAGAGACAGGACACGGATGTTCCACTTTGTGCGTCTAGCCTGTTCGCGCATTATGTACACGCTTGTACACATCCACAATGAACTCAGCATGCACATATACACAAGCAAGGACACTAAAAGATTCAGTTTCTTTTTTTTAATTTTTTTTATTCAGTCCAGTCACCACATATTCACCCATCTTCTCCCTCAAGGGTTGTGCTTTAACCCTCAGTTAAAGCACAACCTTAGCTAAAGTATTCAGAAAAAGAATTAGAAATGCTTTTCCTGGATGATCTCCGGTTTTATGATCTGCAAATTCACACTATAACAACAAATAAAAGAAGGGAATGTATTGCAGGGTCCTTGATGGATATGGGAATTATGAGTCCTAAAGCATTAAATATAAGATCAACGCCTCTATTTTTCTAGAATTGCGTCACTAATGGTAGCACCATGTGGGAGTAGCTTTGTTGCATTAGTTCTGATTTGTTCTCTTTGTAGACTTTTGTGCATAATTGTTTTGGTGAATGTTTCACCAATTATTCCCTCTGGTTTTGGATGCTGTGCAGGGGGAAGGATTTTTGCAGTTACATTTTTTACTTTCAGACAGTTGCTATAATGAGTTACCGTGGCAACAAGGTGCTGTTTTCAAAACTCGAACCAGCTGATTAGCTTCACAAAAACTCAAATAATACCTGAACTATGACCCAAAATCTTGGAGGCTTTTTGGATGTAGAGCAGGACCAAAGAGCAGAGAGAAAAGGAGGAAGTTCACGCCATCTCTTTCATCCATCGTAATGGGCGAGGATCATAACCACCACTCACACGTCTTTCTGTACATATGGCCAGACGGAGATTTAAAGAGGAGCGGCAAAAGCAAATGAGGTGGATTAGCAGTGCTTTCCAACAACTAATGATGCCATGCAGGACATGTTACTGTGAAACATCGTCTATGCTGCAAGGAAAAGCATGTCATAAAACATATAGCTAGTCTTCAGTCAGAAGCTTCTTCAGATTTATTTCATCCTTGGGATAAAATAAATTGAATTGAATCTTTACACATTTCCCTAAGTTTTAGCTTATTGTTAACAAACCACCAATTGGTTAATGCATTAAGAGAAGGAAAACAGTGATAGTTTAGAATTTTGGTACATTTAATGAACTTCTTTTTTATTATTATTTTGTCAATGATCGTTAAATCAAGACTTATCAAGTAGAAACTGTCCAATTCTGGTCACTGTCCCACATCTGGAGTAAAAACCTAACAAAAAGATTTCCTAATAAGCTCTGTAACAAATTGAACCCGTCTCAAGGTGATTCAGTGCACTACCGGAGAAGAGGAACAACTAGAAAAAAAAACCTGGATCACCTCTTTCCTTCATCCCCAAGCAGCAGAGAAGATGGGGATGGATGCGTGCTGAGTTTATGAAGCAGCCTTCGCTGTCAACTCCCAAACAAAGCCCTGCCATGTCACCGAAACCAGACCTGTGACAGGATGAAGACTGGCAGATATGTGCATGCGTGTGCAAGTCATCTACATGCGTGCCAGCGTAACAGCAAGCTGGAATGATGCCAAACATCCTAGATGTTCCATGAGTGGCACTGGTTGGGATGGGCTTGATTGGCATGCTGCAGCCTCTCTTGTGTTTCCATCTGAGCTCTAGAAACTGAGTAAAAATGTTCCTGCTGGGTTCTTGTGGCAGCGAGGAAACGAGTTAGCGGTGGCTCATGTTTACAGCAGTGGTAAAGTTGATATGTAGGACATAAGCAGTGGCATACTGTAATACTTTAGGGCGTGTTCAGGCAACGGGGGCACAAACTTCCCAGTAAAACACAGAGGTGCTTTACTGGGAAGTAGCACCTGCAAAAACCTCTGTGCTCTACTTCCTCTTCACTTCTGTCTGAACAATGTAGGAATACTGAAATCTGTGAAGTAGTTAGCAACAGTTACGGTTCTGCCCAACCTGGGCTGGCATGCGAGAAGCTCCTTTTTATGCATGCAGCACAACAAAGTGCTGAGCTGTGTTTTATTATGGAAAATAAGAGGTGCATGAGGATAGCACTACGCTAGATAATGCATGATTGGGACTTCACTAAAAGCCAGGCTGAATGAACACTTGTCTCTGTGTTTGAGGAACCATAAATGGGGTTTGAGTGCATCAGACTAAAACATCTACATGTGAAACTTCTCAGTGTTTAAATCGGATTTGACAAGATTTTGAGATTAATTTTAACCTACTTGTGAAGCTCATACTAATAAGTGAAAACAGACAGTAAATGGTTCAATGGAGGGGTATTGATGTCACAGCATATATTGTGCATAAAGGTATTTACTTTCAAGGCAAGTTGAAAGTATAGTCACTGCATTAGGAGACAAAACTGATATTTTTTTTCATACGCAACTGTTTTTGCACTAGAGGCAAACAGGACCTAATTATTCAACCACTTCACTGGAGAGCTTATTGTTGCTAGGTAACAAATAACTTCTTCAGTGGCCTCTAATATCAGCTTCATTTTCTTTCCATGGTTTTATAGTGTTGGCAGGTTCAAACTCCTCGATTGTGATTGTTCAGGGAAATGGAGCCGTTAATGACAAGGTCGGTGTTCCAATAACTTTTAAACTGAAAGATCTGGGACTGCAAGGGATCCGCTGTATCCCACGAGCCTCTACGTGACGATTACATTGAATGCCGTCAACCTTAAATGTCATAAAAGTCATAAGCAAAGAGATTCAGCCAGCACCAAAAAAATAGCACTACTTTGTAAAGTTTTGCTATCTTCCTAAACAAATGTCTGTCATCTTGTCTTTTTGCTTCAGTGATTAAACTATTTTTGCTTTTACTTCAGCTTTAGCTTCTAAGAGATGACACACGTTTTCTGTTGCTATGGCATTGCGGCTTAAAGTTTAAAAATAAGTAAACGAGGGCTTGAATAAAAAAGTTCATAAAGTTACTTAATCAACATCTTGTGATCTGACAGCCTGCTTGCTGCGATGCAGTGGGAATGCAGGTGTTCTTGAATGTTCCTTAATTGCAGCTCTGCTTATATTCATATTTCCATCGTGCGTAATGTTGTAACCAGTTGTTAAAAAACTGGTTACAGTTTGTGCATAAAAAAAAAAACGAACTGATTGGGCGTGCTGTGGTGGCGTAGGGGTTAGCGCGACCCACATTTGGAGGCCTTCGGTCCTCGATGCGGCCGTCGCGGGTTCGACTCCCGGACCTGACGATATTTGCCGCATGTCGTCCCCCCTCTCCTTACCCCCTTCCTGTCAGCCTACTATCAAATAAGGGACACTAGAGCCCACAATAAAGCCCCCTGGTGGGGAAACAAAAAAAAAAAAAAAAACAGATTAAGAAGAAATGAGAGTAACAGTGTAAGAAAGAAAGAAAACGTAATATCTTGTGGCGACTTAAATATTGGGAAAACAAGCAATTTGTCTCCTTGAGGCAGAAATATTGCATTTTAATTTTTAGTCATATCTTGGTTGTTCCATTGATAAATACCCTGTGAAAATGATCAAACATAGCTAAAAGATTAGCTACTATAACTATGTAAATGACTCTATGTTACAATGTCACCAGGCGACTCTAAACCCATCCAAGCATTAAACAGATGCTTAGAACAAATCAATATGTGGATGTGCCATAACTTTCTCCAGCTACCAATAAATAAACTTGATTGATTGATATTTTATCCTTCAAAATATTTAAACTGAGCATTTAATGACACCATGTGGCAAGTATTAATATATTACCACTAGAACGGTAATTTATTTGGTAATCCTTGTTGTTTAAGACCGAATAAAACATCCTAGTGTTTAGAGCTGGCAAGGTGGACAGGTCATGAAGGAACTGCTACTACAAAACAGCAGACCTCAAGCAATTTCTTATGAAATCCTTTCAGCAGTGACAGAAGTAATGATTTTCCCCCACTAGCTGGGTAAACTGCTCATTATCTGAGTCCTCTGTTTGCCGTGAACCCAAAGGAGAAAGACATAAACACTTTTTAATTATTTGTTTACTGTCGCAATTCATATAGTTATCGCAACATTCGTCAGTGTTACCGAATGTCGCTTGTTTCTAAAATACCGTGCGGCTCCAATTCCTGCCGAACGGTAAAATGAAAATCATAACAGACATTGCTGACACAGCATATCTGGACAGTCTATATTGACAATTCCAGTCAAAAACTGTATAAGCAGATTGAATAATGTAATCACTTTGCTTGAGTTTACAAAGACAGCAGCAAAATGTGACCATGACCACTTCAATAAGATTCTGGTAGATAAACCTACTCTGCTCAGAATGTGTGGAACCTGCAGGTTTGTGTGTGTATATTCAGTGTCTAAATGAAAGACATTCGTACCAACTGAACATAAGGACAATTATCAAATCCAGTCAGTGGCTTCAGAAAATGAGCAGAAAGGGTTCTATAGTTCCTTTTCATTATGCCTTTCAGCTTGGCTTTGGCTTTGATGTAGTGGCACAGGAGAGGAGAAACACATTATAAAGTTTCAGATAGCCTGGTTTTTATAATTAAAAGGATGAAGCGTTGTCTATTGAGTCCTATGTCCGCAGAAAGTAACCCGATTAAAGAGAAAATGTTGCTCTGCTATGATACTCCGCTACAATTTGTTCCACTGATGAAAATCTGCTAGAGTAATATTCCACTGAAGATTTGAGCAATTTCAAAACCCTCTCACATCTGCCCTTCAGTCAAACGAACAGAAGGATATACATTATTAATGGAAATGATAATAATGCCATTTAAATAAATAAGAGTTTCCCCACTGTGGGACAATTATGTAAGTTGGACAGTGTGAAAGACTTGCTGACCGAGGGATTTTAGAAAAGTTTTCTCCTTTATTCCCTTAAATCCTCTGCCTCAAAGTAAAGTGGAGACATGAATGCAGCTCTTAGCGGTAATGGGCAGGATGAGCTATGTGTCCCCATAAACATGCAGCCTTCCTACTTTGCAAATGGATATGATAAGTAGGCCTGTGCTGTTCATAAACACAACCTTTGTCTGCACCTGCTACACCCGAGCTTCCCAAAGCTCTCTCTTCACCTTGAATTTTTGATAACTTTATGTTCCCTTTATGGTCTGAGCTGCTGAGGTGTGAGTGACCCAGTAGGACGGACTGTTGGCACCATCACAAAACGTAGCTGAGCAGGAGCAACTTGAAGAGGCCTGGGGGTCAGTAAGACTGACCTGCTTTTGGGTCTGTTGGTGATTTTTTTTGTGTGTGACTGAGGGCATGGTAGGGGTCATTTATCTGCAGCCCCCGGTCTCCAGACAATAAGAACGGCGATGAGGTTCGCTACTGAATTATGCATGCAGCTCAGCTTACAGCGGCTTCTTTTACACCAACACAGCAACTCAGCTCCGAGGTCAATGTGGAGTTTGTCACCCATATTGGACATTTTATAAAGAAGTGTCTAAACGATATAGGAACGCCTCTTAAAACATTCTAAATCATGTATACACAGTATGTACTCACTTCTCATTTCTGCTTGTTCAGAGGATTATATATAAACTGTATGTGCGTTGCTACTGGCAACCCCAAGGGGTTATGTAGCATGATGTGATGCATGTCATGACATATAAAAATGGTGGAGGAGAGGTATGATGTGCTTGAAAAACAGGTGCGAGATATGGAAATGAAGGCGGAACAGTCTTGGGGAAGAAAGATTAATAAAAGCGGAAAAGCTTTTCCACACAAACTTACACATATAAGCGATACTTAAATATTTATATGGAATATAAAACCCAATGTGAGCCCCGAATGAGTAGCAGATGGGTTTTTGCTGATAACATCAAAGTATTCCAAACAATTTAGATTTTTCTAGCGCAGCACATCACCGGTTTGAGACATTTGATGGTCCTTATCAATTTATGAGGTACAATGCGGGGGAATTTCTGTTTGGACTACAGAGACAAAACATTAACAACAAAAATGCCAACTCTGGCGGCAGTTTTTATCTATAATATATCCTGTAATGGTCTTTGCTGAGCAGGCTTTTTTTTGTTGTTGTTGTTGTTGTTGTTTTTTGACAAACAGACATCTCTGTTGCCATTAAGCTACAGTCTCATAACTGGCAGCAAAACCTCCACAGTCCCTCCTGGCATAAATCTTCAGGAACCTTCTGTTCTTGAAATATTTATTCTAATTAAGTAGTTTTAGATACACAATGGTGACAACTTTTCAACTGAGTTCAGAACAGTTTGAGTTATATTATATAAAATACTAAAGTCAAAAAGAGTTCTTAATTAATAGATGGAGGGGAAAAGAGTCGCCATGTTAACGCAGGACAGATGTGAGCCCTGCCTTCCTGATTTAATATGTTAATGCATATTTAATATATTTTAGCAAAGTATGCTATGTTATGTTTGTCTACTGGTTCCACCAATGGTAAGGCTCCACTTGGACTAAACTGTGGTGTTCAGTCATTGTTCTAGAGTGGCAGGTGTGGTGCTGAAAGCTGAGAGGTCATAGCTGAACTTAAATCATATACATCAAACATTTCCTGAATTAAAAACCTTAATCCTCTCACATAACGTTCATTTCATAACATTTTTTTAGTTGCTTCTATTAGCTGTTTGAATGTGTGCGAATTTTGCTTATTTATTCTCTGTTGAGTAGGCTATACTGTTTAGTTTATTGTCTCTTGTTGATCCTACTAAGAGACAAGATGAACCTCTGAGTTGATTGTGAATAAATCATAGCCTAAAAAAAAATGCAGATATTGCAATTATAAATAAACATTTCCGCCTACATTATGCTTTTTAGCAGAATATGAACCAGATTGGTTTATAAACAGTATTATAAATTTAACAAAGCTTATAATTCTTAATTCTTTTTTCACATTTTTGCTTCCATCAGAAACCAAAATGTTATCCGAGTGCAACTTTTTAGTAAATACGAATGCAAGAAAATGTGTGACTCACTCAGCTACAGAAAGTTACCCCTCCCAGCGCTGCCTTTCAATACTGGTCCTGTGCCAAGATGCAGAGGCACCCATAGCTTTTTGGGGTGCCCCCGGTGTTTTACATGCAAGTGTGTGCCACACAGAGAGAAGGTGGGTGTGTGTGTGTGTGTGGGAGTGGGAGAAGCAAAACTCTGGCTACAGCTGACTGATTCCGCAGACATTCAGGCATCCACCCTCACACATCGGAGAACGGTAAATATTTCATGAGCTGCTGTTTACTTCACAACATTTCTAAGCCGAATGTGCAGTAGTCCATTAACTTAAGCTAAAAGGCGGAGAGAAAGCCGGGCATGAGGACAAGCATGGGGGAAATTGGAGAAAATAGATTGATGGAAAGCCGGGGGACTAAAGGGCACAGCGGCCAAATAAATGCAATGAATTTTAATATACACATATGGAAGGAGAGACCCACAGCAAACGTATTATAAACCACGGTCATGTCCTCAGTGGGAGTTTATTATGCAGCCATTTTATCATTGCGCACAAATTACAGTACACGTAGCTAACATTTACAGACTGATTAAAATATTGCATTATTTTATTTCTTTCCATGTCACAATTTAGGATGTGATTAATTAAGTCATTTGTTGCGTAGTAGATGGTTTGCTGGGAAATCTGGAGTACAACAGTAACCCAATAATTCAAGCCTCAAAATAAACATGTTATTCTATACATTTTTCAGTCCTATTTAATTTAGTAAAATCAGCAACAACTGCCCATTTTCAGTCTTAAAGCTCTCTGTCAAGAGAGTTTACATCCCTCAGCTGTGTACAATCAATTTTATAAATCAATGTACGCTTTAAATAGGACCTTAATCTGATCAGGTTTTAGATAAAGCTCCTGATTATTTTTAACTTATTTTTAAACTCTTAAACTCAGAATTTAACATTTTGCTTGAGTATTGCCTGGAATGTATTATCAGCCAAAATCCTGGCAAGCTAATTTGAGTGTCCAATTTTTAAAAGCCACAGTCTATATATGTGTGGAAGTTTGCAAAACTTATCATAAGCCTTCCACTTTATGTTGTTGATCAAAGAAATAAAGGTATTCTCTAACAGTGTTTTCTAGACGCTTTGTCGCCATATAATAACTGAAACTGCATTAAAGTATTTTAGACCCCCAAATACCAACAAGTCATATAAAAATGGAGGGGAAACATGATAGCAGAGTAAAAACATCAGCTGAAGAATGACAGTTCTAGTCAGGCATTCTTTTTCATTATTGGTTGAGACTTTCTTATTCTTCAATTGGAAGAGACAGAACAATGAATGACTGTTCAGGGCATCCATAGTTTTTTATGCAGTGGCAAAAAGACACCACGTTAAGTATGTAGGGCAATGTTTAATGACATGTACCCAAGAGCTCCACTGCTTGGCCAGCCAGCAAATTCTTCAAACAGACCCAAATGATTTAGTGGCCCACTAAAACAACTGACCCAAAATTTATCTGCAGAAAAAAGAAAAAGCAACAAATGGGCTCAAAAGGAGACAGATCACTTTACATTCCAGTGGAAAAAAGGGGGTTAAATGATTTGAACAAACAAAACACTAATTCAACTGCGCTACTGTGATATTTATCTGCAATTTTGAAAAAAAAAAATGTTTTTCATTTATTTACATTTCTTACTAGTATACATGAGTAACTGCAGTCTATATATATATATATATATATATATATATAGTAAAGATTCCTTTATTCAAAATAAATTTAATTAAAAGGTAATTTGACAAGTTTCGTGTGAAGCATATTGGCTGATAAACTAGAGTAATGTAAGCCTGGGAGATCATTTAAATGTTACCATTTAACTTCTAATCAAATAAGGATGAGCAAAAGTCAATTATTTCCCCTCTCTTTTCAAGAGGTATCCACAGAGACGGTCTTTCATTTTCATGAACGAACTGTGTGTGCTTTTGCTTTCACTAAAGCACTTAAGCTGCTCCACTTCATTGCAACTTTGGGATTAAGTCTCCTCAAAGTGGCTAAAGGTCTCAGAGAAGTTCTACCGGTGCCATCGCTTGGCCCGCTCCAGCTTGGCGCTCAGAGTCCCAGCCAAGTGCCAGGCCTCTTCTTCAAGGTTATCTCTGTGGAAAATTCGCTGACAGCAGGATACACATGGACTCACGTCCCCAGGGTGACACTAAGTTTGGTACTCATGCATACACGCACCCACACACACCTCACTGGCCAAGTGGTGGGGATATGATGTGGCTCATTTGTGCCAACAGTGTATGCAAACAGGTTTTAATTGCCACAGAGGGACATAATTAGCAATGAAAAGCACCTATCACTCCTCTGCTTTATTACTTTTTATGTCCACATAAAACAGTGGAGTTGGGAGGGGGTCACACCTGCCAACCCAATCTGTCTCCTGATGAGAGAAGGTGGATCTCAGGGCCGAGTCACGGTCAAGGGCGGCGTAAATCTTCCGTGTCAGGGAAGGTGATGAACTGTCTCTGCAATGGAGCGTGCGTTTGTATTTGAGAGAGACAAACTTACAGAGCAGGAGTCAAAGACATTCAAGCGGGTGTATGTATCAGGCCTCCAGCGAGAGCCAAGGACCTTGGGTGTCGGTGTTTATGTGGTGATGGGCGGTTTTCAGAGAAATTCCAAATCGATCATTTACTCTACGCTCAGTGCTGTAAAGAAATCCTGTGTGTGAGCCCAACTGCAGGCTGCGAAGAACCTTGACCATCGTGATGTGAGAGCGAAAAGAATAAACTCAGGGTCAGAGTTACCCCTCTACCTCGAGCAGTATTGCTGCTGGGACTCACACGCATTTACTGTCTGTTCCAGTTTCTGTTCCACATAATGAGTCCCAAAGATGACTGACCTTTCGCAGCCCGGGGTGCCAGGGACCGGCTAAAGAGAGGGGAGGGTGAACGGGTTTTCAGTGACCCCATGCAGAGAGGATGCCAGTCTTCATTTGGTCATTTTAAACAGGCTTCCTAGACATTTTTCATAAGAGTCTAGACTAGAAATTTCTAGAGTTCTCAGTTGTTTTTAGATGTATTTTAAATTACATGGCAAAACATTTACTGGAAATAAATGCTATATTGACCAACTTTTAAATACAGAAGAGTGGAAGGAATACGGTACTTGCACAAACAGACAGAAATAATGTACGGATGGAAAAGATGGATGAATGTGGAGACAGATGATCAAATATATTTAAGTCAATAAAATAGGAAGTAAAATAAACGTTTTGTAAACAAAATTAAATCCGAGCTGGAAAACATGAATATGCAATGAACTGAATGGATTTCATTTGCAATAGAAAAGAAAGAAAAAGAAAGAAATACCAAAGCAAAAAGTAAGCATAGACAGTAATAAGAGAGAGTGGTAGGGGCACCGTTATAGATGAGCTCTGATTTTATACCCTGAATATGTACGGTTGTGTAATGCAACTCAGTGGACCCTCTGAACATTCACATTGTTCATATTACAATCAGAATAAAGCTGCAAAAGTGGTGAGACCAAATACTGATGATTGTCATTTCTATAATTTGTCTGCAGTCTGCAGTGAATGCAAAATAACAGTAAAAGCTAAAGAGTCCAAAAATATTCATAATTACTAGTTTCTTAGTTTATAGTTACGGTTGTAGCTTCTAAATGACGCAAACATACGTTATTTTCCTCTCGCTGTGGGAGGGTTGCTGCTCCTTTGCTGCTCCGCAAAGGAGCAGCAACCCTCCTTTGCGGTATTTTTTTATTTCTGTCTCTTTACGACCCTCGCTGAAGGTTTAGTTGGCCCTGATGGATTTAAAATGGCAGAATGGAAGAAAGATAGATACTGTCAGTTTGAGGTGTGCCAAAGTTGACACAAGGCTGGCATAATGCAAGGTGGTTTCATGGTAATGTCATCAATTCCAAGAAGAAAGGACAAGACTACAAATGAGGTGCTTCTAGCTTAGACGCAGTGACGTCTTTGGGAGGAAATAACGCAGAGATGTTACACAGTCTCCAGACAATTTCACAAGCAGGGTAGAGTCTGGGTAGACATTTATGTAAACCAAGGCAGGGACTCCACGTTCACCCTTTAAAAATACAACAGCTAAAGCTCAAGATCAGTATTTATAGCATCTTTACATACAAAATTCAATATATATAACATATACCGTATTTTCCGGACTATAAGTCGCAGTTTTTTTTCATAGTTTGGCCAGGAGTGCGACTTATACTCCGGAGCGACTTACTATGTGTGGAAATTAACACATCATTATATCATATCACATGTTGTTTTCACACTAAACCGCAAGAGGGCGCTCTAGGGCTGTGTTATTCTACCTTCGGAGAAGTAGAAGAAGTTAGCAGAGTTGTTTACAAGCGATACTGAGGAAGAAGATTTCATTGCGTTTAGTGATTTGGATTTTATCAAATAAATTTCCCTCAAAAATGCGACTTATACTCCGGTGTGACTTATATATGTATTTTTCTTATTTATTATGCATTTTATGGCTGGTGCGACTTGTTAGGTATGTTTTTGTGCTGTACTATTTTCATGAATAGAGTTTGAACTGAAAAGTGCTCTTTGAGATGTATGTTAAACCTCCTCTTCATAATTCACTTTGTTCACTAGTGTTCTCTGTAGTCGGATCTTTACTGAGATTAGGTGACTTCTGAATTATTTTGGTTTTGCTTGATTTAATTTAGGGGTGTCAGAGTAATCCCACGCGAAAAAAAATCCAATAAAATGCAATAAAGTTTGTGGTAGCACTGTGACAAGATGTGAAAACGTTTTAAGGTGTGTGAATAGTTTAGCAAGTAAAAGATAATAGTGAAAGGGGGAAAAAAATAGGAAAAGCACTGCAGTGAGAACGAACGGAGAATAAATGTGTCTGGGGTTGAAACAGGCGGTTAGGGAACACCAGCCACAGAGGGAGACGGTGAGGAAAAATTGCTGTGATCTTCTCTTGCAATCTCCCAATAAAAGAGAGGATTGACGAGAACAGGGGAGCCCGGCAGTCTCATGTGCAATAAGTTACATTTCCAGCACAATAAGCAGCACGCCCCACCGCTGAACATTTCATACCCCTCGCATCTTCTGCGGCCGAATTTACAGCCGGCGGTTAACTCCCATTATGCCCTGGCTCAGGGCAAACGTAACACCACCCTGCAACAATTCAAAGCTCTCTCTCTGAAGCTTGAGTCATAAAGCAACGACGACCGGGGCTGGAAAAAGAAAAGATGAAGAGGAGAGAGCTTTGGCAGGCGAGACGCAAGCAGCTGTGGAAGAGGAAGACTAAAAACAGGGAAGAGGGCAAAGGACACAGCTCAAGCGTGTAGAGGCAGACAAAAGAAGAGAAATAGCTCTAGAGACATACAGAGGTGGAAAATAATAAAGAGGCAAAGAAGGAAAAGAAGAGACGAGACATGTGGCAATGAAAAGAAACACGAGATGCAAAAGAGATTCATCACTGCGCTACATAACCCCCCATCATTTTCCCCTTAATGGATGGCTAATATGCTGACCTTAAGTCTAATCAGTGAAGAACTCCTGTGCTCTGCTCAGTCTTAAAGCTTTCACCTTGACAGGAAAAACAAAAATTAGCTGGCACCTGTCCCAGGCAGCTGATTGCAAGGTAACCTTCCTGGCATGTGCATAAACAAAATCTTTCTGCAACGAAAAAACAAAGCAGTTTTATGCATTTTGAAATGTTACCGGATTAAAAGAACGTTTGACCGAAAAAGACAAGATTGTTGAAGTTTAATCTATTTTGGGACGCGGAGTCGAGCAGAAGTCGGGACGTCACCGGCAAGCAAAACGTTGCAGGGGCTCTGCATTTTCTGTCAGCTTCATTCTTTCTTTCTCGTTTCTTAAGATATCCAAGTGAGATGGAACAAAAATAAAGCATCGGCTCAAACTTCAACCACTGGTCTGTCTGCATTGTGCTTCTGGGATGCTGCCAACCTCCATAAATAACAAGCAGACAGTGAAATTAATAATTGACAAGTGTAGATGAGAGATTTTGTTGCCTTGCCCTTATAAGAACACCTCTGCGGGTGTTCTTCCATCTTCCACTTTATTTTGCTCCCTTGCTTCCTCTTAACTCCATTTCCTCTTCTTCATCCTTACTGAATTTGGTTAGAGCTTGGCATTTAAACCCCAACCCAGTGGGACCTCAAGGGAACAGCGTTGGGTAAGCCTGTAATGAATTTTCTAATTTAATCAGTTTGGGTCTGACTCACTTGAAAATATTTAAACAGTCTTACTTTAATTTAACAATGAGAAATTATGAAATTCCTGAGCACAGTAGCCTTGGATGTACACGGTCTTGTACTCCTTGAACTCTTTCACGTTTTGTCACAGTATAGCCGTAAATTTTATTAGGACTCCATGTAATAGACAGGCAGTGCATATTTTTGAAATGAAAGGAAACAGATGATTTTGAAAATTTTTTATGGACAAAAATAATCTGAAAAGTGGCATTCGTATTCAGAAAGGGTGACCAAACGACTTCTTTTGCCCGGACATGTCCACTTGTGCTTTAATCAACTGGTGCGCTGCACAAAATACAAAAAAACTTTCCTTTTTTGACATCTACTGGGAGCTGCTGCCTGGTGGGTGGTTCAGAACGAACGGCAACTGAGTGCGTGGCGGACGGAGCAGAGAGGCAAGCAGATATGAAATACAGCGGGCTGCGCTCCAGCTCCGCAGCTGATGTTTACAAAGTGCAAATATAGCTTTACGTACAAGACGGAAAATACATTTCCTTCATATCATCCCAGTTGAAACAAAGGGGGAAACGCAGTGAACCACAGCAGCAGACAGCTGATGTGTCTCTGTTCTCATCCCATAGGTCACACGGACACAAAAACTATAAAAAGGTTGTGCAAAAAGAGGATCAATCTATTAAATTGACTGAAGACGAAAGCAAAAACTAAAGAATGGAGTGTCTTTGTGAGACTGATGCTTTTTAGTTTTATTATTACATTAAATGTAATTTCAGATTTTTGTGTAATTTTGGTCCAGGTTGACTTAAAAAATGAGCTATTATTGTTACAAGTTCATTTTCTACTAGTATTTTCTTTCTAGTAATTATCAGAGATGCATCAATATGAAGATTTGGGTTTAATATTGATAGCCTGTAGTAATACTGCTGTTATTGCAATATTTACCAATATGATATATATTGCTACACATATTTCCCTAAACTTTCAACACTATGTCAGTTACTTTGTCATTTTATAGTGCTAAAAGTATGAACTACTCATTTAGCCATCTGTTAAAAAACTCCAGAGGCTTTGCAGACAACACTGCAAAAGTGGAGCATCTTCAGATCCAGCCCAGAAAAATCCAAACTTTATATAGTCATCATCATCATCATCATCACACTTCCTTATTTGACTCACCCTAGCTTTAGGTATAGAAAGATCTATCCACATTGTCTCTTGAATAGGCTTAATGAAGTTGGTAAAATTTTCACAGTTACGTTTTGTATTCACTTGGAATATAAAATTCTATACCTAATATTACATCTCAATTGTAACTGATTTTCTGATTGTTCACTGATAACTGAGATATATTAGGCCTAACACACATTTTTCCTCATTACATTGTCCCACCAGTCTCTGGGTTCTTTATCATCTCAATCACTAAAATCAACATCAGGTGTGGGTGTCTGTCATGGTGAGTGAAAGTCCATTCAAACGGCCAAATAGAGTAAATGCACGGCACCTACAACGGTGATGCTTTGGAACAGTGCTTTTGATTGCAACATTCCAGACACTTAATGTTGCAAGTAATTCGTATTTTTGAGAAATTGGCTTCTTTTCATCCATGTGTTGCATGTTCTAAAAGAGGCCAAAAGTTCAATTTGTGTTTGAGAGAACATTCTTCCACATGAGCTGTGAATCTCTGCAGCTCCTCCAGCTGCCATCAAGCAGAGGTACCATCAACCTCTGGTGGTTTTCTCTGATGAAGGTTATGTTATTAGTTCTTTACCAAACCTCTGAAACTTCCATAAAGCTTGGTGGTTTTTACATATGAACATGTCAAAAAAGAGTGAATTACAAAGAACTGTAGTAACATCTGGTGGGCTGAACCAAAAAGGAGTTCAATTCTTGATTATTTTAGAACATTTCCAAAGTATACAGTTCTTCACTTCAGAAGCAAATGTTTACCAGTACTGTTTATTCATTTTCTTTCATCTTTGTTAAAGAGTCCCGCCTTTTTTCTGCTCTCGCTGCATCAGTCTGAATGCATCATAAGCCGTATCGACAGACCGCCACGTCCCCGTCAGATTGCGTTTTCTGCTTCAGGTCCGTACTCGTGCGTATGCATGACTTCACCTCCGTCTCTTCCACTCTGCCTCTACGTCTGGAATTGTTGTGGGTCTGCTCAACCCATCAGCTTCCACTTGGATGATTCTTTCCACTCGATGTGACCTGTTTGTAAGTTGTTAGTAGTTAATGCATATATTATGTAACCGATTCCTTCTTGTGCCGATCCTTCTTTTTTGTGAATGTAGGGATGATTTGCTTTGACTGGTTCAAGAAGAGTTTATTCTGGTGTTGTAGAAAAACAATCCTGTCATCAAACTAAAGCATTTCTGCTTGACTAGAGACACTAATCAGATTCACTATGTTCAGCCTTGACTTTTATGAACTGCTTATATCATTGGCTGTTAGTGTAATGAAACTGACAATTACAGGCCGCGGTAGACATTCCCTCTGCGGCTTTTCAAAACCAGCTCCTGTTTATTTTCCAGAGTATTCACTCGTGCTTGGCCCCAAATAGCTCAACTCTGCATTCCGCAGCTGGACACGAACGAAAGGAAGAGCCAATAAGGGGAAGAAAATCCTTGGCTCACCTGAAGAAGATGAAGCTGTTTACTAATGGATAAAAGGAAGCAATTCCCCGTTGCCTGCACTGGCCCCTGAGAAACCTGCCACCATCCATCTACCTTCCATCACGGATCTGTCGCTAAAAATCAAAGTTTGCAAGCCGCAAACGAGAAAACCGGAGGTTTGGTGAATGCGGCTGGCGCAATCACAGTTACAAACAAAATTCCTTGCGTACAGACAAGAACAAAAATACATTTACGGGTTAGTGCAAACAGACGGATGTTTCTAGTCCTGCCCTCCTTTTGGAGCAGGCACCACAGAGGCCTTATTAGTACACAGGAAAGCCAGAGCAGAAGTTTACACAACGTGACTTGGTAAAAGCTGAACGAGAGGAGAGAAAGACCAAACATTTCTTCCACTGCTGGCAGAACACAGCAATCCAGCTGGGAGCAGCTGCATCCTTGCTTCAACACGCTGGCGCTCTTACAGTTGGGAGGATCAGTCGAGGGACATCCTGCAGGGGACAGATGGACTCCTTCACGATGCTTTGGGATGTTAACGGTCAACTCGTTTTGCATCAGACGCCATGCCGTTTTCACACAGACTTTATAAAAAGATATATAAACTTTTTTTATCCTTATATTCTGATATTAAATCATACAAAATTCTTTCTGTTTTTGCTCAGTTAGGGTCACTGAATTTATTCTTTGACTTTAACTTTACAGATCATTTCATTGCCACTTTATAGTTTGAATTGTATTCTGAGGCTTGTAGGCTTTCCCCTTTGTTACTCTAAAAACAATCAGAAACGATAAGGGTAATTTAATCAACTTGTGAGTAATATCTCAACTAAATTTGAATGCAACAAAATCTCTTGAGACTACATGACTTCTACTTGGAAATATTACTTAAAATACATATAAATGTATGGAAACTGTTGAACAGATTTTATTTGGAAAAAAAAAAAAGTTTTTATTTGTCTATTTTATACGTTATCCAAAATTCAGCTAGTTTTGAAGTTTGTTTGAGCTGTTGCGTTAAATACACCCAAAGTGGTGCGTCAATTTAACCTAAATGCTTTCAAATCTTTTAAGCCAAGACATCATCATTATCCTTCCCAAAGATGTATACAAACTTCTAAGTTTAAAGAAAGCAAAATAAAAGTTCTCTGAAAAGTTCTTTTAGCAAATAGAAAAAAATCTGTTCATCCTAACTGGCTGAAACAGAAAAAAAATCGTCTTATTTGATGTCAGACAAAAGAAAAGGATGATGTGTGTTTTTATATGGCGCACATAAGAATCTGGTTCGAACTTTTACATGTGCATCATGTCCAGTGTGAACTGTCCATCAATCATGTTCCAGGTTTGTCGGTAACACACTGATTGTGTTTCCCCTTCCCTCCATCCAACTTCCTTGCAGATACTATTCTCTGACTGTGTAAGCAGCCGCTGTGCACCGCTGTCATGTGTTGGATGAAAGTAGAGTGACTGACACTCATTGTTCAAGATTGAATATGCATTTCTCCCTCCAGGACTGACGCATGCCAAATGAAGGACATTTTCTCAGATTGATGACATCTATTTACAACAAGAGCTATCCCATTTCGCTCTTGTGGAGATCCAGTCACCATTTCTTTTCTGTTTTAGAGTCTGCTGTACTGACTTTCTGATAGCGTCACAGGAGGAATTCAACACTCGAAGAGCAGACGAAGCTGAACGAATCAAGAAAGATGAAATCAAAATAACCACAACCCTTTCTGCACAAATTATGCAAAACTGCAGGCTTATATGTGGAGGTCAATCTTGAGAGACCAAGGTTATATCCTGATTTGATCAATATTGGTCAGGCAATTGTGTTTCAGCACTGCAGTGAGCAAGGGTCTGGAGAAGGCTGAGCTAAGCTAATCTCTTTTTCTGCATAAGAGATTGGTCTTTCCAAAAAGCCCTGACAAATTTGTGAGAAAGCGGGAAAGAATGGATGACGGCTGTGGCCGATGAGTGGACGCCTGAGCCAAAAGCATGCTTCGCCATGAGGAATTGAGGAGTTCACTATCTTCAGACCCACTAAATAAGTCTGCACCGTCTGTGCTCCTGTCTACCAAGTGTTGGGCCCTGGCTCGGGACAACCGCCCCGCCGCAGCTTATCAATGCCAGCCGAGCCGAGGAACAAAATCCTTCCTCAAAAGCTGATCCTCCCCTAAAGCGGTATCAGCAGCTTCTTGTTCAGCTCAACAAACCAAAGCAGCAACTTCCGACTGCATTTGGTCCCATCTTCCTCAAATGAAGCACGGTTTATGTTAAATACACTAAGTAGACTTAGTGCATTCAAATTTTAAGCCACATAGGAATTATTTCCATTGCTCCCCATGCATTATTTTGGTACACAATATTTAGGCATAGGCTATGTAGCAAAATACTGCAGCTTTAAACAATTGTGGTTTGAATTTTATTATTGTACTGCTCCTACGTTTAAATTTTTTTTATTAAGACATAGACCTAGATATGAGAATGTGTGCATGTGTGTGTTGCCTTGTGATGTGATGTGTTCTTACATTTTCTTTATCCCTTAAGAAAATCAAAAACACCTTTTGAAAAAAATCCTGACAAAAAGGATCAGAATTCATGCATGAAAAGGTGAAAGAGAAACTTCTCTCAGAAATCTCTGTGGTTCTATTAGAAGTATCATATTACAAGAACCAAC
Organism: Brachyrhaphis roseni; assembly: GCA_903066815.1. NCBI lineage: Eukaryota > Metazoa > Chordata > Actinopteri > Cyprinodontiformes > Poeciliidae > Brachyrhaphis > Brachyrhaphis roseni. Next base: position 103,309 of record CAEFZY010015971.1, read on the forward strand.
TTCCCATATTTTTTTTCACACGGAATACCATAACATAGAGAGGTGTTAGCATGACCTGGGAGTATGGCGTGGTCACATTTTGGAAAAATAATTTTATTTAATTTTTTATCAGCTGGTCATCAGGCTGAAATGGGCCTATTACAATCACCAAGAAATTTTTCCGTGCGACTCCATCTCTGATAAATCCAGAAAAAGCATGTGGCATGCAAGATACGCCAGTTCAGCTATAATGAACACGCACTTCAAGTCATAACATGCCAGAGGCAGAGTTTGTGTTTACAGTATCGCATTGTATCATGAGATAAACGTAAGACCCTTACGACTGGTTAGGGAAATTCTTCCCTGCAGAGATTTCTATTGCAACGCTCCCCCGATGCAAACAGTTCATTGACTCAGAAATTCAAATCACGTCCCTTTAAATTCAGGATCCCAGAGAAACACAAACCCTAAGAGGCAATTTCTGTACAAATTATGCATTAATCCCGGTGCTGCTGAGCAAGCCAGCTATTATGCCAAGAGAGGTACTTCCTTGACCCTGTCTGTATGCCTGTTGATAATGGCCGGGTCTGGTCTCAGTCTGAGCAAAGGTAAAAATATATATATATATATTCATCCTGCTCTAGAATCTTTCCTTTCCTCCCCAGTCTGTTGGATCTGATCCTCCCAGTGTGTCCTCCATGTGTCTGCTTCTGTTCCCCTTCCTGTCGGTAAGCTGAGGGCCAGCAGAGGGGAACGTGCTGCCAGCATCTTGGCCAGGTTGCCTGGCTCCCCACAGCCTTGTCATTACTGCTGGCTAACAAGCAGAGAGCGAGGGACGTCTGCGGCTGCTCTTCCCCTTAACTAACAAAGAGAAAGACCTCATGGGTAACTGTGGGAGATGCTGCAGCGCAAAGGCACAAGCTCCTGCTGGACACATAATGGGGCTTTCTCATTACAGGCTGTCTCCTACGGAAAAAAAAAAAGTTGTTCACGCTGGGTTACAGGTCCTTTCAACTAAGCTCTGTGGGACTGCAGGGGTAGAAAGGAACGAACATTATCTGCACGACCTGTCACATGCCACTGCTTTGAGTTATCTGATGGCGCGGTATATGTGCGGCCTGTTTTTCTGTCAGATGCTAAAAATGTTTATGCGCTTCCTTAATGTCATTTTTGTCGGTAATGGGGACTGGGAGGCAGAAAAGGGGCAGGACTCACGCAGCCCAGGAATTCTTCCATAAATATAGATATAACCAAGCACAGACACGCACTGAGCTTTCTTTGAAGCACACAAACCTGCAGCGTATGCAGGCTCTCCCCTGAAGTTGGCAGGTGGTTACAGTGGCGAGGAGTTGGGGGGCGGGGGGTATCAACGATTTGTATACAGATAAATCCTCCTCCAACCACTTGTTTGACCCTCGACCTCATCAGATTTCGGCTGAGAGTCCAGACTGCAGTAGGGTGTATTTTGGCAGGGCTTCTGTTGACATTTCATTGAGTCGGCTCAATATCACATCTTTGCTCAGACGCAAAAAAGTCTCCCGCTCTTTTACAGACTAACGAGTCAGGCGTCATTTGACCTGATTGTGCAAATTTACAGCAGTATTAAAAGACGGGGCGAAAAACCTACTGCGTTTGAAAGCATTCGTAACGTCTGGTAAGTTTTGTTTGTTTAAACTGCTTCAGCCGATCAGTCGAAAGCAGCGCCTAAGTTCGGAGCTGTCTCCCAACAGTGGGCAAAATATGTAACCAAGGATTGTAAACCCTAATGCAATCCTGTGCAACAGTCCTGCGGTACGTGCTGCTTTTGTCAGGAATACAATGCCTTTTTGTTGGCTGTGTAAGAGAGGACTGTTATGATCATTTCTCGGGCTGAACTTGGTGGTGGGTTTGCGCAGAGTTGTGTTTTTGTTCAGCATAATAGAAACACTGCTGCACTGTATTACAATAATAAGCTTTTAGATGTCATTTTGTAGACAAAAATAACAGAAGCTTTGCGAATGTATTCAGCTTAGGAGGGTTGGCTTTATTAAGGTTGCTGACTGCACCAGTGCAAATCATTATGATCACTGCTACTGCTGCTTTGTTGCTTTCAATCCTCAGAATTGTTTCTCACAAAAAAAAAAATAGCTCCATCTAAAGCATTCATTATATCTTCACTCTGCAGGAGCCCAGGGTTGCATGCGTCATAAAGCAGCAGTGTGTTACCAGATGCCATGACAACCCCTGTAGGACCTAATATTCAGATTTCCAGCAAACTAATACAACTAAGACAGTATCACTTTGAATAAAATATTTACATTCTGCTATACTGACAGCTTTATTCAGGTTAAAGACATTCCTTGTGAATATTGTGCAGAAAGTTTAAGTTATGCTGTGTTTAAAGAAACCCTTCATGTTAGAAGTAGATGAGGTCACATTGTACCAAGCCCCAGATGCCCATGAATGCTTCTCTATGTGTGGATAATAACGGGGGAGTTCCCTCTTAGAAATGAATTTCAATACAATACAAAGAATTGTCCCTGGGCTGCCACCTTATCGTGGTGGAGGGGTTTGAGTGTCCCAATGATCCTAGGAGCTATGCTGTCTGGGGCTTTATGCCCCTGGTAGGGTCACC